>CM055266.1:153239842-153487223 GCA_029237695.1 Conchocele bisecta
TTTGGCATGTATTGAGAGGGGGTAGGATCCTAGGAAATATTCCCCCCCCCCCCCCCCCCCCCCAAACCCCCCCCCCCCCCCCCCCCCCAAAAAAAAACAAAAACATCTACCATATGCATAGCGGATGTGAATTGTCTGTAGACAAGAATAGCCTACGATTGGGGGAGTATTTCTGATGAAATGAAATGTATGTTGGTGTAAAAATGGATAGCATCTCCCCTCCCCCCCCCCCCCCACACCAATACATGCCACATGCTATCTGTTCTACACCAACATACATTATTTCATCAGAAATACTCCCCCAATCGTGGGTTATTCTTGTCTACAAAGAGACATCCACATCCGCTATGCATATGGTAGTTGGTTGGGGGGGGGGGGGATAATTCCTCGGTTCCTAGGAAAATCTCCCCCCCCCCCCCCCTCCCTCAATACATGCCAAATGCTATCTGTTCTACACCAACATACATTATTTCATCAGAAATACTCCACCAATCGTGGGTTATTCTTGTCTACAAAGAGACAGAGACATCCACATCCGCTATGCATATGGTGGTAGTTGGTTGGTGGGGGGGGGGGGGATATTTCCATAGGAAAATCCCCCCCCCCCCCCCCCCCCCTCCCTCAATACATGCCAAATGCTATCTGTTTCTCACCAACATACATTATTTCATCAGAAAATTTTCCACCAATCGTGGGTTATTCTTGTCTACAAAGAGACAGACAGAGACATCCACACCGCTATGCATGTATGGTAGTTGGTTGGGGGGGGGGGGGGGGGATATTTCCTAGGAAAATACACCCCCCCCCCCCTACCCTCAATACATGCCATATGCTATCTGTTCTACACCAACATACATTATTTCATCAGAAATACTCCCCCAATCAATTGTTATTCTTGACTACAAAGAGACATCACGGACTATCCGCAACTGCATATGGGTAGTTTGGTTTAGGGGGGGGGGGATTAATATTTCCTAGGAAAAATCTTCCACCCCCACCTAGGAAATTCTTCCCCAGAGGGGAATATTTCCAGACTCGACCCTGGAAATCTTCCCCCGCGGAGGGGAAGATTTCCAGGGGGGAGAATTTCCTGTGACACCGGCAATGGCAACTTACTCTAGTTCCAGAACCTCACATGTGTTCCATTTGCAGTGCCGTTGACGACAGCGGGCCGTGATTTCCGTCGGCGCCACATCGGTGAAGCGATGGCAATGTTGGAGGCGGAGGCTGATGCCATCATGCAGCTCGTCTCCCAGCGCGACAACGAACGCAATGCCGACAATAGCGGACAGGTCCGTACAGTTACCTGGCTCACTGTCATTGCATAAATGGCACTTACATAATAACCCTAAATATTTGGACACCATTTGTTTTGGGAAACTAGGGTTTCCCAAAACAAATTGTATCCAAATATATTGTTACTGCGCTAAACCAGTACAACCATAGTAACCCTAAACATTGGGACTCGTTGTTGTGGGAAACCAGATATTATATGTGTCTCCGAGATTAAATTGTGCCCGAATATGTAGGGTCATTACAGTTGTTGCTTTGTGACCAGTCTTAACTACTGACCTTCTAGTCAACACATGCAACCTGATGGGGACATATTAAGATTGTTTGAAACCAATCAAGCTGCATGATGTTTTATATGCACGGGTCCCTGACTTCTTTAACCCGTAAGTAACTGGAATGGAATTTGATATGTTAATTTTGCAACCAATCCCTGGTCACAAAATGATTTTCCATCCAGTCCATTTATGAAAAGGGGGTGTTTTTGTTCCCAAAAATATGGAAATTACTTGCAGAAAATGCAGATCCTGATGAGACGGCTCATCTGAATCTAAACTGTTTGCCAATACCATTAGACAGGCCTGTGGTGTTGAAAGGGTTAAAGTGGAGGGCTGGGCTGTGGCTCGGGGGTAGAATATAGGACTTTAATACTGAAGTTTGTTAGTTCAAAAACTACCCTCGGGCATGAAAAATACTTTCATAGTATTTCTATCCCACTGGTCATGTCGGATGAGACTTTAAAACTGTGGACCCGTCCCTATATGGCCTTAGTTGTTGCTGGGACATTAAGCCCCATTCATTTCATTTTCTTTATTAAAAGTGGTTTAACCCGTCTCTGGCCCTTTCACCTTCACTTTCACTACGCATTCAGTAAATCAGAACACACTCAAAGTGGGTTCACCCTTTCATGAAACTGTTTCTAAAATGTACCACAAAGTTTTCTGGCACAGGGGCAAGAAATGCTACACAGAATGTTTATAAAACACTAAAATGGATAAACGTCTCGACGTCGGATGTAAATCTAAGTCAACAACAATATATTGCAGCAAATTGTACGTTGTATTGCCATTAAGGCTCAACGAACATGAATCTGTGTATACATTGGGCTCTACATCCCTTATTGACCTTGGCTGTTCAGGGCTCCAGATAAGGAATTAGTAATTGAGTATTGTCACTCCATCATTTCTGAAGCAATTGGGTATTTCAAAATTTTGGCATTTCTAAAATTGACTCTTTGTTTCTAATGAAATACCAAGATGTGTTTTCATGGAAGATAAGAAAAATATGCTATATTTGTGGTCTGTTTATGGTTTCCTGCAGCATGATAAAGGTACCACAAAATTTGTATTGCTTTTTGATAATCGCTACTTCTGATTTCAATTGGGTTTTTGGTAATTTTAATTGGGTATTTAAGCAAATACACAGCTTATCTGGAGCCCTGGCTGTTGCGGGGACTATAAACTAAGGGTGTAACGATGCATTGTGATTGTAATGCTCACGGTAGTGCTATTGCGATGGTGGTTTGTAATATTGAAAAGAATCGCGATAGTAAGACGAACTATCGATTGTTTCGATAGTTTTCACAATATACATCTCAGAATGCTAAATGTGCAAGATTTCATGCATCTTTAGCTCGCGTTGTCTGTAATTTCCTGTTAATCGCAGCCCGTGATATTAAACGTTATCCTGCGGATGATTTGGTAGGGCGGAATGTTACACCGCACCGGATTGGGTATAGGCTAAAACAGAGATCTACTGGCTCATTCGGGGAGCTGAATTAGGAAAATAGTTTGGGTCGAATACAAGTTCTGATTGTTTTTGGGGATCTTGTTGAACTGTAAACATTGTTCTTTTATCAATTTATCCATTTTGAAATTATTTCCGAGACGTTATTGGAAGATGGTTTATTTGTATATAATATCGGATAAAGTATCATGCAGTACAGTCCGCGCTTTACAGTCAACCGGAAACGGGCGTTGCTTCCTAGTTACGAACAAAATGGAGTTTGTTTCTAATCAAAAGGCGAAATCGAAAGTATGGACCCATTTCGGGTTTGTTAAGGAAGGCGATGTCATTAACAACAAGCGAGTTGGATGCAAAATATGCAACTTCATACTTAAATACAGTGGCAATACCACAAACCTGAGCGATCATCTCAGCCGAAAACATGGCATGAGAAATATGGCTTATATGTTTTGCGGCCAGTGTAGAACTGTAGATCCAGATTAATTTGGACATATGACGTCATTTCACTCATTTGAAGTCATTTGTAAATTATACAAATGAATTCTCAAAAGTCCAATAGTATTGCAATACTATTGCAATATTTTTCCGATATTGTGATACTATCATGATAGTCATATCAACTATCGTGATACTATCGCAATAGTAAAAATGCCACAATAGTCAGCCCTACTATAAACCCATTCACTTTTCGCTTTCAATGTCAGTAACATGAATCTAAGTGTCGACAACAATACTATGCAACCAATTGCAATTGTGTTGCCATTACGCCAGGATACGGAGGCGGCTAACACCCCAGACACGCCTGACGTGCCCCCCGTCGTCCCACCCGCCCAGCCAGCTATGGGCGAGGATCAGGCAGAGACTAGCACTACAGACGGCGGCCTGTCTAGCCAGGAGTCGCCTATGGAGACGGACAAGGCTGGTAAGCTGTTTTCTGACACCGATTTGTTCTCTAATGTGACTAGAGAAATAGGGCGGCGTATGGTTTTTGTGACCATTGTAGATTCAGATCAGCCTGTGCATCTGCACAGTCTGATCAGGATCTGCACTGTTTGTCATTTCATCTATGAAACGCGCATCATGCTGCTTTGCTAAGAAGTAATATAGACCATTGTCTGGCTACAGGAGTGTGCTATTTGATCAGGAGCTACACTAGAAGCAAGTCCCGTAAGGCCCATTTCTCCAGTCACAATAGAGCTTATGGGTTTTGTGATTTGTGTAGAATCTGATAAAATAGCGAACTCCTGTTGCCTGATGACAATCTATATTGTTGGAAGCATGACGGGTATTTCATTGATGGAATGGTGAACAGTGCCGATCCTTATCAGACTGGATGCACAGGCAGATCTGGATCTACATTTGTCGCAAAGCCCACATGCCCCATTTGTCTAGAGAAATGGGGTCTTATATATGGCCAGTGTAACAACTGATTGCTAGTGCACTCGTGTTAGATGCATGTCGGATCTTTCTTTGACGGAATGCAGAACAGTGCAGACCCTGATCGGACTGCGAGGATGTATCGTAACAGTGGACTGAGAATTACACCCGTGGTCAAGTGATCTAGTATATGTTGTAATTTTTGTGGTGAACATTCAGTCCCCGCCCACACCCACACCCCCCCCCCCCCCCCCCCCCCCCCCCCACCACCCCCCCCCCATACAAGGTCATACAAAATATATAAAATATGTCACATTGCCACTTTATGTAAATAGTATCCTGTCATTGCTTTCGGTGCCTTTTTTTATTGTTAAGGTGCCTGGGCCTTCGCATTTTGTGAAAAGAAAAGCTTAATTTTTGCTAAAATTGAGAACAAAGCGAGATTTTCTGCAAAATTGCAACCACTTTAAATTCAATTAATTAACAGTAATACTAAAAATAATTGAATAAGGATGGTGCATGTAATAATGAATTGTGAAAAAAACATTATATTTGCGATTGTTAAGCAACCGAAGATCGGCCCAGCCGCTATTATGGGGGGAAACAGCCCTGGCTGTTAATTGTGTGAGAACAGTTCAGTACAAGTTGCCATGGTTGTAGGTACGTCGGTGGACGGGGGCCTCGGCGAGGGGGAGGATGTGCAACTGCCGCGCCTCAGTGACCAGCTGGACTTGGAGGAGCTGTGGGCCGTGCTGGGCGACTGTCTGTCCGAGCTCGACCAGACGCCCGACCACCACGCCGTGCTCATCCTGCAGCCCGCTGTCGAGGCCTTCTTCATGGTGCACGCAGGTAACACATAAACGATAATTATATACCGTTTATTCAGCCAGGTGAACTGAGGTATCATGAAATAATTCATGAGAGATTGGGTCCTTACGCTAAACAAATGAGTGAGTGCAGCAAACTTTGTTTAGCAGTAGGCCCAATCACGAGCGCATTATTTTACGATAATCATAATAAAATGTAAAATATGGCTTAATACTTTCCTAAGGGAGATCGTAGTGAAGGCAATTGTCTCGCGATTCAGAGGGTGTGTCCGAGAAACTGATGTGATAGGTCGGATAAAAACATGGTTCGACAGCACTTCAGAATCATTTCCAATGGAAATGATTCTGAAGTGCTGTCGAACCATGTTGTAAATTATTCTAAAGTGCTGTCAAAGCATGTTTTTGATGATAATAATGGAAAATAGAAAATAAACAGCAGGCAACAAAAAAAAATAAAGAGTGGTGTAAGGGTTAAAAAATAAAACTGTGTCTTGTCAAGATGTACTTTTGGGATACATTTTAAACAAGTAGTCTACAAAATTAACATGGCCATTAGCCGCCAATGCCTACTGTAATTTTCTCCAGAATGTGCAGTTTTGGTACTCAATAGAAAATTCATTTGTTTTTATCACCTGGCCCGTCAGTTTGAGTAAAGTTTTCAATACAATACAGTCAAACTTGCATTAAGCGACCACCCATGGGAGACACCAAAAATGATCGCTTAGAACAATGGTCTCTTAACACAAAAAAAAAAAAAATGGAAATCCGGTTACTGGTATGTCCGGTTATATGGTTTAATATTCAGAATCAGGAAATCGTGAATATTAAACACTAACATAGAAATAAATACATTAAAACACTACCGGTAATGTTTACTGTGCATTTTTCTGAATTATTCAGGCTTTATTTTATCAAAATAGACAAAAGAATTTGAACGTTATTGCGAAATAAAATGTCCCGCTGAAATCGCAAATAGGCAGCAGTGACTGCAATATGTCTGCGATCACTTCGGACCAGACGTGTTTAGTCCCGGTGATTTTTATGAGTCGTTGACTGACAACCAAACCAGCTGATAGAATAATGATTTATTAACGCAGTGTTCGGTATATACCAGTATCGTTACGCGTCAAGAAAATTGTATTCTGTCCACATGTTTTCCCATGTGCTAAGCGACCACTCCTGTTGTTCTTATGTGCTAAGCGACGATGAGTTAATTCCCTTTAATAATCACTAGGGAAACCGCAAATCAGAACGAGGTTTCAGGTCAATAATCGTAAAGAATGCACCATTCACACTTTGACACTGACAGGGGATTTGTTTCCTTTGTTTGTCACACGCTTGAGGCTAATTTCACCTTGAGAAAGTGGCATCCTGTCAATTAATGGTCGTTAATACAAATGAACTTTGCTGTCAGTTATAAAATATTTGACAGCTGGTCGCGTTAAGGAAAATTTGTTTAATACATTATATAGGCCAAATGGTCGGGGGGAATTGAAAGTGGTCGCATAAGACAAAAGTTGCTTAATGCACTTGGTCGCTTGTGCAAGTTTGACTATTATTCTAAATTTATTTCATAGACGTTCACAGTGTAATATTACAATGTATTAAATATATCGTAATTCACTAGTGTAATAAATACGTTAATGAGACCGTTACTGATCACACGTTAACTGATCAGTACAACTTTAATTTTTAGCTCGACTATGTAGTCTTATAGTCGACATAGATCTTATGTAGTCGATTCGGCGTCCCCATCACGCCTTGGTTAAGGTTTTTAGTCAAGCTTGTATATGGAATACTCCTGGCCCTATACCCACCATACTTGGACAACTTCATCTCCTAGTGATGTACATCAACAACCCCTGACCTATATTTGACCTTGACCTACATGTAACCTTGAATTACTTAGTTAATTCCCCTTGGTTATGATTTTTAGTCAACCTTGGTTAAGGTTTTTAGTCAAGCTTGTACATGGAATACTATTGTGCATACATACACCATACTTGGACAACCTTTTCTCATAGGGATGTACATCAATAACCCCTGATCTATATTTGACCTTGCCTACATTTCCTCTTGAATTACTTAGTTAATTCCCCTTGGTTAAGGTTTTTAGTCAACCTTGTAGATGGAATACTCCTGGCCCTACACCAACCATACTTGACCTACATTTAACCTTGAATTACTTAGTTATTTCCCCTTGGTTAAGGTTTATAGTCAAGCTTGTATATGGAATACTTCTGGGCCTACAGCAACCATACTTGGACAATTTCATCTCCTAGTGATGTACATCAATAATCCCTGACCTATATCTGACATTGACCTACATTTAACCTTGAATTACTTACTTAATTTCCCTTGGTTAAGGTTTTTATGCAGGCCGCGGCCACCTTGTTTGTCAAGCTATGTGTACATCGACAACCCTCGTAGTCGAGCTATGCTGTTCTCCTACAGCTCTTGTTGAGTGTGTGCTTTCACAATATATGTTGATTTAATAAGATAGTTATCAAGCTAGTGGACTCGTTTCATATGTGTTTAATAAATTAAAATGTACTAAATCGTTGCTCGTTTAAGATCGTCTGTGCCTCGTGCAGAATTTGCAAATTCTGGTATTCTATATAGAAAATACGAATGTTTATATAACAAATGGCCCGTTACACTTAAACTGGTACGATAAAAATGTCAGATTTTTATTAATTTGCTTCTCGTATTAACATGGCTAACTAACGATACCAGTTTCTGCATACAAGTACACATTATTACATGTTATTCTAAATTCCAATTTTGCACTTCTTAGTCGTACAAAGTTTTTTGAAACGGGACCCCTGGAGTGTAAGTTGAGTACACAAATGACATCCAAGTTTTGTGCTGCAGGCGAGAAGGAGAAGGAGAAGAAGGCGGCAGGGGAGAGCCGGCCCAGTCGACGGGAGGACCAACTCGCCCACCTCAACATGGACCTGGTCCCCGCCTCCCCACAGCCCTCCAGCTCCGACAACCCCATCCTGTCTCGCGAAAACTCCCTCCACTCTAACGTAGCCGGCCAAGGTCCCGACTCGCTGAAGTTCCTCAAGTTCGCTGGTCAGTGCTCATGGAGATCAGCGTGGTTGGCACTAGGGTTTTGAAATTAGTAGCCAAAATGGAGTGAGGACACAAAAATGAGATAGTATTACTGTTTTACATTTGCTCCTATATTTGTACTTTTCAAATAATTTCTGACATTGATAACAGCAAAAATGTTCAGTTCTGACATATTAGTAACCAAATGGATACTGCGGCTACCGGTAGCGCCACTCTAGGATTAGTGTTTACTTGTCATACAAATGGGGCACTCGTTGATGCAAACATGTAGCTAGTTTACGCTTGTAAATGGTTAATACACAGATCAAAAACTTACATGTGGTCATAAGCAGTATTTGATTGACATATGGTGACCAGGGTGGAGGATCCTGATCAGGCTGCTGAGCTACTATGCTGGTTACTCACGTCTGTTCTAAATTGCAAGAACTTGTACTCTACATTGAGTTAATTCAGTGGTTCTTAAACTTGGAGTGTGTATTTTTAATTTCATCCTGATGCCAAGCAGGTTGATTGGTCATGCCCAATATGTGTTCAAGTTTGGCATATCAATCTACTTCTGCTCGGAAAGTTTATAAACTTAACATGTTTGGCAAAGAACACGGTGTTAACAGTTAAATTCTATCTGAGTAAGTTGAGTGCTACCCAAACATATTGTTGAAAACTCGATAAAAACGTGATTTGACAGCACATGATAATCTCCAATGGAGACGATTATCAAGTGCTGCCAAATCATGTTTTTCATATGAAATAAGTATGACAAAATTCTGTATGACCTGCCATATTGCAAAAAAAATGCACCAGACATCAAATAAGTAGGACCAAAGTTCTGTACAACGTACCATATTGCAAAAAAATGCAACGGGCATGAAATAATTAAGACAAAGTTCTGTACGGCATACCGTATTACAGAAACGCACCGGACGGTGTTGAACCAGATCCTGCGTCAGTCGACGACGCCTCTGTCGGACGGCCCGTTCTCTGTACTCGTGGACCACACCCGTATCCTCGACTTCGACGTGAAGCGGCGCTACTTCCGCCACGAGCTGGAGCGGCTCGATGAAGGCATCCGCAGGGAGGACCTCGCCGTCCATGTCCGCCGGGAGAACGTGTTTGAGGACTCGTTCCGTGAATTGTTCCGGCGCTCAGCAGATGAATGGAAACACCGGTTCTACATTGTCTTTGAAGGTATGTTGGATCTGGCTTGTTCTTCCCGCCATTGAAGTAATGATGGCAAATTGTTGAATACATGTTTCAATACATCTTTATAAGCCACATTTCTTCAGTCAAAGCCACATATAATGAGTAATCCGACATACGCGTCTTCCCCCAGGTGAGGGGCCAAGTGACTTTGGTGTGGTATGAACCTGGGCTGAATATAGTTTTTATGCCCCCTATGCGTGAGCAAGGGTGGGGGGGGGGATATTTTCTTTCTCTTGAGATTCCATCTGTCCGTACGTCCGTCCATGTCCATTTACATCAAAAAAGTTTGTTAGGGCTTTTCCAGAATTAATCGTATGTGGGGGAGGGTTTGGAAGGCAGTGGGGTTTTTTTACCCCACCACCCATACAAAAAAATAATTTTCATACCCCACCACCCATGATTTTGAATTATTGCTTCACCCCACCACCCATGCTTTTGAATTATCGCTTCACCTCACCACCCACACAATTGAATTATTTTTGTTTGCCCCAACCCACATAATTATTCATTTTCCCTTACCACACCACCCATATGTATTAATTATTGTATTGCCCCCCACCACCCATACAATTGAGTTATATATATATCTCAACAACAAAACATGAGAATCGTCTCGCGTTTTTCTCGATCTCGTTCCGCTTTTGAAAATAAGTTTGGCTCCAACCCTATTGTTCTGTTTGTAACTTAAGGCGACTATCTCGGCGTTACAGACAGAAAATTCGGGTTTGTTTTGCTTATACAGGTGTCGAAAGCATGCGTGTTGAAATTTCGCATGCGTGTGTGTAGACCGTACTTCCAACAGTCATGCGAGATCGCTAATCAACGCGCGATATCGCGGCGAGATTGATAGAATCTCGCTCTTCCGTTTTCGTCTCGAAATCACGCTTCGCGTTTTCGCGATCTCAACCTATGCGAGAAATAGCGAAAAAGCGAGTTTGTCATTTCCTGAACAGGACACGTACACGTTGTCTTACGAGACGATTCTCGTGTGCTGCCAAAACATGTTTTTATTAAGAAATAGAGCAAATGTGGACAAACTTCAGTATTTCTTGACAACTAAAACATAATTTGACAAAATATGATAATCGTCTTAGGAGACGATTCTCTTGTACTGCCAATACATTTTTATTGAAAATAAAACCCATATATGATACCTGTTATTGGTTACTGCGTCGCATCATCGACCTATACACAAGATCGCGAAAACGGGAGACCAAATCACCAGACTGCGAAATCGTGAGGCGAAAATGTGATATTCTATTGTATTCAATATCGCGTTTTCACCTCGTGTTTTCGCGACTGCAAAGTCGCGACTGCGATGAGTTTTGCGCAACATGTACGTACGTAAAACGCAATACCAGCTCGCATGCTTTCGAGATCTATGCATGTACGTACGTAGAACGCAATTATTTTGTCCGCTTATTTTGACCAGGATACCTTATTTTGTCAAAATACAGACGGGGATAGCACTTGCTCAATATTTCGTAAAAAAAAAAAAATCAGGATTTCTGATGCACCCGATGTATACATGATTTCTTTTCACATTTGTTGATTTCTTAATAAAATAGGTTTGGAAACATGAGAATCGTCTCCTTAGACGATTCTAATGTTTTATAAAAAAAAAACATATTGATGCTTTTTGACACAAACGTTTGACCCATTCACAAATAAACGATTTAATTTGTGTTTCTCGAGTCGGGTGGAGAGGAAATACGATCGATTACACACCGTGAAAATCTTGTTGTAAATGTCAATTGTCACGTACACCATTTCAGTTTACCGCCGTTACATCAGCTGTTATTCTATTAAAGTATGTATGGTCGCTCGTTATGGGCATTTCTTTCATTCAGTTATAAGGGATGGGTTGTGGCCTAGGCGTAGAACATATAACTTCCAATCTGGAGGTTGTGAATTCAAACATCGCCTTATGCATCAAAAATATACTTTCATAGTATATTCATCCCACTGGTCTGTCGGATGAGACTGTGTTCCCGTCTCTATATGACCTTAGCTGTTGCTGGGACGTTAAACCCATTCAATTTCACTTTTTTCTTCGTTCATACGCGTAGAAACGATTATTAAGAACCTTAAAGTTTTTTTCCACCCCGTAAAGGAACGTGAATTTATTCCTCTAAATATTTGTTTCTTGGCATGTCGACGCGATAAGACGAAAACGTTAATTTACATGAAGTAAATCAATAACCATCGATTGCAAAACATGATTATAATACCGTATTATACACATTTTTTACACAGTGACTTCAAATGTTTTTCGTCTTGGAGCCGTAGACAAGAAAAAACGGAATTCGTTTCTACACTGCGTATGCGAAGAAACGAAAATTAGCATCCCTTATATGAACACACATAGGCGAAAAAGAAACATCATTACATTTACTACAATTACATTAGTTTACGTTTCGAAGCCTTGAAGGAATGCTAATTATCGTTCTTTCGTGACATAGAAATTAATTTTAAGGTTGTGTAGTGGAAAAAACGAATCATTAGCTCTAGGCGTAACATTTACGTTCGTTCGCGGCGAGTAAACAAAATGATATGCCACCATAAGAATGCGAACATATAGCCGACATATCAGGCGCGGATACAGACATAATTGCAGGGGGGGTCTGTAATTACAAGCCGGCATAGCCGATCTCCACGAGGGCGAAGCGCGATCCGCATCGTAAAGTCGGGGGGTCTGGGTGTCCTCCCCCTTGAAATTGTTAAATGCCAGATCACCGCAGATGCGATTTCCTGACACCTAGGCCGCGAAAAAAGTATTTGAGTTTTGTAGATTTTCTTCTCTTTTGTTTTGCCGGGAGCAGGGGTGGGGGGGGGGGATACATTTTTCTATGCAATTCTATATACAATACAGAGTTTGTGTACACAACTCCTCCGAAACTGTTCAGTCGATCGTTCTGAAACTATACACACGTCTTCTACACATATTGAAGATGTGCACCTTGGTGTTTTTATGCCGAAAACATATTTTTTAACAAAAATATCACCTTTTTAACTTAGCCATTTTTTCTACATTATTGTATCCAATTCCCTATCATTTCTACTTTACACTCTACTTTTCTATCTCTGCCTAAATTAGTATACATGTTTAGCACAACGAGATGAAGAAATAATGCTATAGACTTTTAAATTCTCATTAATGTTTCTTGCCTTGGTGACCGCTTCACATTTCTGCATCTTCGCTGTCTGGCCCATATTCGACGGGCGTATTTTGTGACTTGCGGCACTCTTGTTTTTAAATTTATTCCGACCCCATATTTATTTTATTTATTTTACCTGCTAAATAGCCACCTTGATTTATTTCACCCTATGAAGATAGACCCACGATGCACACAATTCAATTTTAGAAAACCCCACCATGCACAAAATTCATTTTTAGCTCACCTGAGCGAAGCTCATATGAGCTATTGTTACCGCAATGTGTCCGTCGTCGTCGTCCGTGAACATTTTGAAACGTCTTCTCCTCGGTAACCATTGGGCCTATGGTCACCAAACTTCATGGTCATGGTCCTTAGGTAGGGGGATTACAAAATTGTTAAAATGACGTCATTACGTAATCCAAGATGGCCGCCGTCTAAAAATAGCACAAATTCTTCAAAAATCTTCTTCTCAAGAACCGCCAACCGGATTTGGAATGATCAATGTACAATGCTCTTTCAAATTTGTTAAAATGGTGACCCCAGGGTCAAAAATGTGCGTGGCCCGTGGGGTCAAATTGGGGTCAAATTTTATTTTTAACTGAATATGGTCATATCATATATCAAATCGAAGGTATCAACAAGGCGATCACTCTGGTGCATTTTTTGTCGAAATCGGATGGTTATGTCATCCAAGATGGCCGCCGAAAGGTCAAAAGGTCGTTCTTTTATTAGAGATTTCAAAATTCTTCTTCACATGAACCGCTTGGCCCATGGTAGCCAAACTTAAAAGTTATGGTCCATGGGTGAAGCCTTTTCATATTTGTTAAAATGGAGGTCATCGCTATCCAAGATGGCCGCCGTCTAAAAATAGCATAAATTCTTAAAAAATCTTCTCATGAACCGCTTGCCGGATTACGACGAAACTTGGTAGGAATGATCGATGTACATTGCTCTTTCAAAGTTGTTAAAATGGTGACCCCGGTGTCAAAAATGGGCGTGGCCCATGGGGTCAAATTGGGGTCAAATTTTATTTTTGACCGCATATGGTCATGTCATATATCAAATTGAAGGTATCAATGAGGCGATCACTCTGGTGCATTTTCTGTCGAAATCGGATTGTTATGTCATCCAAGATGGCCGCCGAAAGGTCAAAAAGGTCGTTCTTTTATTAGAGATTTCAAAATTCTTCTTCACATGAACTGCTTGACCCATGGTAGCCAAACTTAAAAGTTATGGTCCATGTGTGAAGCCTTTTCAGATTTGTTAAAATGGAGGTCATCGCTAATCCAAGATTGGCCGCCGTCTAAAAATAGCATAAATTCTTAAAAAATCTTCTTCTCATGAACCGCTAGCCGGATTTCGACGAAACTTGGTAGGTATGATCGATTTACAATGCTCTTTCAAAGTTGTTAAAATGGTGACCCCGGGGTCAAAAATGGGCGTGGCCCGTGGGGGTCAAATTTTATTTTTGACCGAATATGGTCATGTTATATATCAAATCGAAGGTGTCAATGAGGCGAACACTCTGGTACATTTTTTGTCCAAATCGGATTGTTATGTCATCCAAGATGGCCGCCGAAATGTCAAAAGGTCGTTCTTTTATTAGAGATTTCAAAATTCTTCTTCACATGAACCGCTTGGCCCATGGTAGCCAAACTTAAAAGTTATGGTCCATGGGTGAAGCCTTCTCAGATTTGTTAAAATGGAGGTCATCGCTAATCCAAGATGGCCGCCGTCTAAAAATAGCACAAATTCTTTAAAAATCTTCTCATGAACCGCTAGCCGGATTTCGACGAAACTTGGTAGGAATGATCGATGTACATTGCTCTTTGAAAGTTGTTAAAATGGTGACCCCGGGTTCAAAAATGGGCGTGGCCCATGGGGTCAAATTGGGGTCAAATTTTATTTTTGTCTGAATATGGTCATGTCATATATCAAATTGAAGGTATCAATGAGGCAATCACTCTGGTGCAATATTTGTCGGAATCGGATGATTATGTCATCCATGATGGCCACCAAAAGGTCCATTTATTCAAGATTTTTAACGTCTTTTTCTCAGGAACCACATGGCCGATGCTGGGTGAAGCATTTTCAGATTTTGTAAAATGAGAGTCATCGCTTAATCCAAGATGACCGCCATCTAAAAATAGCACAATTTTTTTAAAACACATGAACTCAATGTCACATTCTCCTCTGGTGTTCATGGAGTCAGGTGAGCGAATTAGGGCCATCATGGCCCTCTTGTTTGGAAAACCCCACCATGCACAAAATTCATTTGTTGGAACACCCCACCACCCATCCAAATTTAAAATTGGGTGCCGTCCCCATACCAAAAATTCTGAAAAAGCCCTTAGAGTTTCTTCATCATGTAATATCTTCAATAATACTTGGATTGCTTTAATATTTGGACACTTTATGCAACTGAACATGTGTGACACAATCACTCCACCAATGACATGACCTTTACCTTTGTGACCTTCAAAATGGTGCCAAGACTTTCTCAAATGACTTTGAAATTTCTGTAAATTTAAAGGTTTTCTTTTTTTACACACAATCTCTAGTTAGAGTCATGGGGATATATCCATGTTTTGCAAACATTATGTCTAGTTTTCGATGTAAATATTCAGTTCTGTTTTTCAGATTTTCCCCCCAATGTAGCTTGTTAAATATATATGGGATCAAACCGGTTTGCCTGGCCTTAAATGACCTTCGCTGTTGATAGGCTGTTAAACGCCAATGAATCCAATCTCCCCAGGTGAGGACGGGCAAGATGCGGGCGGCCTACTGCGGGAATGGTACATCATCATCGCACGCGAGATCTTCAATCCGATGTACGCGCTGTTCACAACGTCTCCTGGTGACCGTGTCACCTACCTGATCAGCCAGTCGTCCCACTGTAACAGCAACCACCTCAGCTACTTCAAGTTTGTGGGCCGAATCATCGCGAAGGCCATCTACGACAATAAGCTGCTGGACTGTTACTTCACTCGCTCGTTCTACAAACACATCATCGGCGCATATGTCAAGTTAGTAGTGGGTTTTCGAATGACCACCACCTCTGATTATATACATGTACTTGGACCTCGTTTGATTACGGAATGGGCCGTGGCTTAGGGGATATGGCATTGGACTTCAATACCAGAGGTTGTGAGTTCAATCCTCACCCTAGGCGTGAAAATACTTTCATAGTATTTTCATCCAACTGATCTGTCAGACTGAGATATTTAAGTATATACGTATGAAACAATCCTCACAATAAAAAATGCATCTGCAATAGTGAGTCCTTGGCTAGTATGCTAGCTGATCAGAAGTTACATTTTGTAAGAAATTTGATTTGCCTTTTTGCTGGCATGTGAGATGGTTTGTGTTCCAGATACAAGGATATTGAGATTCAGGACTACTTGTTCTACCAGGGCCTTGTCTTGTTAAATGGACATAAAACAGCATTCAACCAATAATTGTGTGTTCCAGGTACACAGATATGGAGAGTGAAGACTACTCATTCTACCAAGGCCTCGTCTTCCTGCTGGAGCACAATGTCAAGGATCTTGGCTACGATCTGATGCTCAGCACTGAGGTACACACGGCTTACTGGAGCGAGGAAAACTCCCCAGCTTGTCTTTATTTCTGGCTGTGACTGCCATTGAAGAAATAGGGCTTATGTGATTTCTGACCAGTGTAGCTCTTGGTCAAATAGCACACTACCGTAGCCTGATAACAACCTGTATTACTTGTTAGAAGCATGACTGGTGTTTCATTGATGGAGTGGTAAGCAGTGCAGATCGTGATCAGACTGTGTTGATGCACAGGCTTATCATGATCTACACAACTGATCAGACCCATTTCTCCAGTCATAGTCTCCCTGTTACTATAGTCCACAGAATGAGCCCTTGTAATTCAAAGTCCTCAAGTTGAATAATTAGTTAACTATGTGTTCTCGCAAAGGTTTTGTAGCATTTGTTGTGATGACATGGGTTAACCCTTAGAATGCGGTAACCGAAAATAGTCTTTTGCTGTTAATTCATATTTTGTCTTTTCTCTCGGTAAAAACATGGTTTGGCAGCATTTTAGAATCATTTCCTTTGGAAATGATTCTAAAGTGCTGCCAAACCAAGTTTTTTATGAGAAAAATGGAGAGAAAAAAAAATATTCAGCAGATGACATAAATTAATTCAGCATTGTAAGGGTTAAAGATGGTGAAATAGTTTCTCCATTTGAATTTGCAATTGTTTGAACTTCAATGCCTCTTGATATGATGCATGTCTGAAAATACAACTGTTTTCAAAATTGAAGGAGCCGGTGGATGAATGGGGATCATTGGGGCCCTCATGAAGGTAGCCCCTTAGTTTTCAACGATTATTTAAATGACAATCTCATTCCAGATTCAAGAATTTGGTGTGAACCAAACTCGCGACCTGGTGGCCAATGGCAGAAACATCTTGGTGACGGAGGAAAACAAACACGAGTATGTGAAGTACGTGTGCCAGATGAAAATGACTGGCGCCATTCGGCAGCAACTGAATGCATTCATGGAGGGTTTCTACGACATCATTCCGAAGAATCTCATCGCGATCTTCAACGAGCAGGAGCTGGAGTTGCTCATCTCCGGGCTGCCTGTCATTGACATCGACGACCTGAAGGCCAATACGGAGTACCACAAATACCAGCCTACCTCACTGCAGGTAATGCACGTGGGGGACTCATCGTTGTGTTCTTGGCTGTTTTCTGGCTGCCATAAGGATGGTGCATTGATGATATTGAAATGGAGATATGGAGCTTACAACATTTGTTGTCAGTCTGGTACCTGCTCTTGTAACACATTACCATGGCCCGATATGGATCTGTACTCTTTGTTAAATTCTAGACAAGTATGTCACTATTAGAAAAGTGAATAGTGCAGATCCAGATTGGACTGTGTGATCACATAGGCCATAAGCCCATTTCTTCAGTCTCGGCTGCATTTGTGACACCTCGAATCGGATTATATGCAAACATTAATTGCAATTCACTCTTATTTGTTTATTCTGTTATTAATTTTATTATGGCCATCGCACTACGGTGTGCATACGGTTTATGCATAGAGTGTGCGCCCAGCGCTACTTTTCGAATGTCGGTACACTGCAGCTCCATTATAACGTGATGGTCGGGGTCCAAGATTTCAAATCGCGATCGCATTATAAAATTTCGGGACATGCATGGGTACTGGTATCATTCGCATTTCGGTTACCAACTATTGCGGGAATTCCATTAGCAACGGACCCATATAAAATCATGTCATTTGAACAGAAATTAAAGTAATTATTAATAATGACTATAATATACAAACTTGTATTAATGTATTAAACATACGTGTTATTTATAAAATCATGCTTATTACGCTGTATAGTGCTCGCGATAGATAGACGCTTAATACAATGTATACTACACGCGATCAACAGGCACTTAAAAGGATTAATTGATAATAAATAATGGTCACGTGTCCTGCTTATTCATGCGGACGATTAGCTGTTGATACGTGCATAATGTCTAGATGTGGGGTCACATGATCTATTGTTTACACTGCAAGTCATATTGATGAATGAAATTTACGATTTACTCGAGACATGATTGCTGTGGGCTGCAGTGTAAACAATAGACCACGTGATCCCATACCCAGATAATGCTGAATGTATTGTTTCAGATTGCACACAAACACCAGTCTATTTATAGAACGCTAAATATTACACCTGTCGAGTAAAATAGAGAAAGGCGACCGAACACGCAACCATGTATTAGCGACAATTATGTGTTAACACGGATATATGTCTCGTAACATTGACATTACTTGGTGACAAAAAGCGGTAGTTATATTTAAATGTGGAAACTGGTTCAAGAACCTTCTAAACCCGGTACGACATGCGCGGTAGTTGTACTTTGATGACTGTCACAAACATCGCGTTTCTTCTTTTTTCTCTATTTTGTTGGGATCCACGAGAGACCCACATTATAATGGAGTTCGCGCTATACGCGATCGCGTTATAATGAAGCTGCAGTGTACCTTAAAATATATAGGTCATTGTCTTGTGTCAGGTGCTGTGGTTCTGGCGAGCGTTGCGGTCATTTGACCAGGCGGACCGTGCACGGTTCCTGCAGTTTGTGACGGGCACGTCCAAGGTTCCCCTCCAAGGGTTCGCCCATCTCGAGGGCATGAATGGCACGCAGAAGTTCCAGATTCACCGCGACGACCGCTCCACCGACCGCCTGCCAGCTGCACACACATGGTCAGTATATGTGCTGTATGGAGTTATATGGAATTAGAGGGGTCAGTGGAAAAAGGGGAGTGGAGCGACTTAGCCCTCTTCTTCCACTGACCCCTTCAATGAATTGTCAACAAGCAAAACTGTGTTGAAACTAAGGTGTCAGTGGACGAAGGGTGCTAACTCTATGAAACATTGCCAGCCAATATTGATCATGATCGTTGTGCTCTTTCACATTGAATTTTCTCTCATTCTCGGCAGTTTGATAAAACTTGTACACAGTCGTACTGTTTTAACGTGTTATACTGATGTCTACCTGGTCCTATTTCCAGCTTCAACCAGCTTGACCTACCGGCCTACGAGACGTATGACAAACTCCGGCACATGTTGCTGCTCGCCATCAATGAGTGCTCTGAGGGATTCGGCCTCGCTTAAATCACCACCACAACCCCGTCGACCTTGTATTGGTTACATTTGCCTCGAACACACTGCCATGTGGCGGAGAAAACTCTGTGTTTCATTGACCACAAATAGACGTAGATGTGTCTGCTACATTGACCTTGAATACATGGCCATGGAGAAAACTGCACACCTAGTGTTTGTTACATTAACTACATATAAAACATAGACGGCCATGGGCGATGGAAGACTACACACATACTGGTAATGACTAGGGATATAATACACAACGGCCTGTCTGCCGACATAAGAGGGCATTATAACAATTGTGGATGCTAACCCTGACACAGTCACATTGGGATATTGTCATTCAACTGATGGCCATTAGGTTACGTATATAACTGAATGGCCAGATCAGACTGCACGCTGATCTGGGGCAAAGTTGGTCGCACACGTCATCTCACTTGATGGTATATGTACTGTATTATTTATGGAGAAATTACATTACCGTACAACCGGACAAGATACCTTTCAGTATTGGCAATCCATGTTGACTGACTATGCTTGCCAGCTTGTATCAGATATAGAATCAGCAATAGTTGCCAACAATTGTCTAATTCGACTCGACGCATTGAGTTGTTGAATCGTGATTATACGACTAGGATTGGATGATGATGTCGTATTATGATGGGAGTAAATAACTGCTAGTGTCGTTTGCCTTGCTGTTGCATTATGGGTGCTCTGTTGATGCATCAAGACACATTGGGAATTGAAGGGATCGGTGGTATAAGGGGGCTAAGTAATTAGCCCTCATATTCCACGCACCCCTTCAATTGATGTATGATCTGGTGTAGCTCATAATTAGCCAGCACATTCTAGTGTTATGATCAGGTTAATTGTAAAACATATTGTAAATGACTCACTAAATGGAAATGTTGTAGCTATGCTGGCTACATCGGTATTTGGACTGCCATCTGACAAAACTTCACTAAATTTCTTCAAACTGAATGTTCAACATTGCCACTGTTGGCCAATACTGGCAAATGTTATGTGGATTTGTTCACATTTAATGACTTGTACATGTAGATAGAAAATGTTAGCTTTAGTAAACCTTATTAATAAACAAAATTCATTTTGTGTATAAAGCCTGATCTGGTATAACTACAAATTTACACGACTTCTCGACTTGTGTTATTTGTTTGCTAGTCTTTCACCTACATGTATATGGAGCATGTAATCACAGTGATCTTCATTCTAGTGATGAATATTGTATAATGTGCTCATAATACCGAAATATTCAACTCACTTTGATGGTGATTTTATACTAAGTATTATGTAGTAAATAATTCACCCAGGTTCTGTTTAGTGACATTTATTTGCAGTATAATTGTTTATATTTCGCTGTATAGTATATAGTGCTACCATGTTACTATCAAATATTCGTACATTTGAAATCGAGCAAAACGAACACAAATTTACATTTGCAACATGTATGGATCAGTGTACAATTCAGCAGGTTAAATGTGGGATCTAACCCGGTGGCCCGGCCTTGAATGACCTTAGCTGTTTATAGGCCATTAAACACCAATAAATCTAATCAAATCGGTGTACACATGCTTGCTATAGTCCGGCCGAACTACCACCAAACCTACACCGGATCATGTCACATGGTTATTGGACCATTCATTAATGATTATTCGCTGGTACTAAGTATATTGCATTATCTCCACAATGTAGCTGCTTGCAAACGAGGCTTTATTATCTGTCAAACAGGTAGGCTTGTGATGTTGCAGTTGTATATAATATTAAAATCCCTGTGGAAAATGCTCGCAGCAATTGTTGGGGAGACAGTGGAGAAATGAGGCACTAGTTGTGTGTGGCTGGATGCACCCTGGATCGCACATTGTCGCTGTAGATCATGGACACTGGCATGATGCTCTGTAATAGAACTTCTCTTTGTGAAGCAAATTATTAGAAAATGTTAACACCGATAAAGTTGAAGCATGTGATGTGCAAGTCCGCTTTCCGTAGACAATAAAATAAATACATGTATATACATGCGTTACAGTGTTGTTCATAAGCTTTGTTAACAGAATTTGCTGGTATATTGTATATATTAGGAAATGCTTTTTTGTTAAATTATTTTTTGTATGCCATGTTTGTTATTTGAATGTATACTGGATTACTATTCTAAATTGTGCTGAGATCATCATGTAACACTGTCCTCATTCTGTAAGTCAAGTTGGTCCATGACTAGAACTAGATGAGCATATACTCGAAATGAAGCAGATTGATTGGCTGGTTGAGAATCAGCCAATCAGACAGCTTGATTTGCAAGTAGAAATTTCCAGCAAATGCTCAGAAATAACCACAAGCCCAGGACATTGTGTTTAGTGAGCTGTTCTGAGCATGTGCTCACATACTTTAATCTTTTCTGAGCATTTCTCTGTTCTCGAGCTCGAAACCGTTGGAATTGGCCAAGACTGAGCCCAACTCAGCCTCAGCCAGTCAGCTTCCTGATATCAAGTACAAGTTTCGAAAATGTGCTCGTTAAGTTTACAATCATGGGCCAATATCATTCATGTAGACATTGAAGTTGCTATGAACGTTTTATAATCATGTTGCTTCGGCTGTCATAATTTCTTCAGCAAATTTCTGAGGTTTAACTTGAAATACATGTAAATATTTGGCTGTCTTCCGTCATAAATCGAAGATGTATTGTTGTGTTTCCGTATATCAGGACCAGATCTGGAGGCCGTTTCACTAAACTTTGTACGACTAAAATATTCGCAAGTGCGAAATTATTATGTCTGTAAATTTCACATTATCACTGTTTTCTTGTAAACAATGATTGGATTTACATTTATTGAGCCTGGGCTCATATGCAGCCTATGCTCAATAAATGTAAATCCATCAATTGAAATTTCCAGACGATCCTAAATTTACACTTGCAAACATTTCAGTCGTACGAAGTTCAGTGAAACTGGCCCATGACCGGGATAAAGCAATTATACTACTGGAAGTTATCTATACTTGGAATTGTTCCACACAATCAACCTTGATATATTGCTGAAGAAATTGCAGCCCATCCATGTGATGCATGTTCCGAGAATATCGGGATTTTTGAATGTGAAGGGTTCTGGGTAAAACTTGGTCTAATTCTGAAAGCACACAAATTTCACTAATTCGCTTAAAACAACAATCCTCTGAATATTATTTCAAATATGAGACACGCTGTGTGATTTTTGTACCAAGAACATGTGCAAATTTTCATGAAATATATTTACAGCAACTGATATTGTCTGTAAATGACGTTGAGAGTTGATGAAATTCGCGTCATTTACGGAAAATATCGTAACTTTTGTAAATATTTTTCATGAGATATCGCACGTCTTCTTAGGTACAAAATCACATGGCGTGTCTCGTTTCGACAAGCTATAATGGGTGGAACTAATATGTGCCCGATGTGTCGGAACATGAATCGGTTGCATGTCATTGAATGTGTGTTTGATGTAGTGCTACACCACAACAAAAGTATTGTTGAGTTTGCGACCAGTGTAGTCCCATGTCGGCCTATGCTCCATCCAGTCTGGGCCTACACAATTCAGTATTCACAGTTGTTGGTGAATAAAGAACCCTTCATAGTATGACCTGCACAATTGGGCTAGTCGGTCACAAGCTAAACTACATGTAGTCGCAATCTCAATAAGCCGTGTTTTGTTGTGTGTGTCGCACATATACCTGGTATGACTTCTTATTTGATACCTGTCTGATAATGCACGGAGCTTCCACACCATTTTGTTCGTGAAAAATATAAAAATAAAATATTTAACATTTCATACGAGTAAAGGTGTATTGTGAATGGAATGGGTTGGTTAACAGTTCTCTCTAAGGATACAATCATTTTTGTAAAAAAGAGTCGCAATTACATGTGTTTTTATTATTCCATGAAGGTGTATGTTGTTACCACTCGTTTGAACCATCTCGTTGAGACGGTTCAAATGAGTGGTCACAACATACACTTTTGAGATGAAATAAAGAAAATAGGGAATTTTTTTCTCGTATACTATTTTAAGTGTACCCGTCTTTAATGGATTAACATGTGCACGACCAATCTAGATGGCACACACACCATTCATGGAACAATCCATAGTGCCGATGATCACTTTGTTTACCAAGACTAAATATTGGGATATTCTTTGCTTTTGGAAACCATATATATTATATATACATGTAGGTTTTTCCGACGCCCATTTCGTCTTCAAGGTGCTGGAGATTTTTCATGCGACATTCAAACAGAATGCTCTAGCCAGCCTACTTTGTTATACCAAAAAAATGGCACGACGTCTCACGGGTGCTGCACTCCACACCGGCATAACATGTCTCACATCGAAGTAGGTGCCATATTCCTGACAACTTTCCATTCAGCTACATGCAGAAAATTGTGTCATATCGACACATTTTTGTATAGTAACCAGCGCAAGAAATCTGCGTTGGTTAGTAGACAAAAAAATGTGTGTATGCGATGGCTCTAAGTAGAACTGCGAGTGGCATTTATCAACGTGAAATCTTATACGCCGGTGTGGAGTGTAGCACCAGTGTGTGTGTGTGTGTATTATGTATGTATGTATGTATGTATGTATGACTGGGTTAATTGGTTGAAATAAAGCTTGTCGAGATGAGCAGCGTCTTGTTTTTCTTCATTAAACCATTCATGGGTGGCAGGTGGGAGCATGTGATGGGTAATTTAATGATCAGGATTCATCCTTACCAGTGTCCCGAACGGAGACCTGGTTCGGCCCTCAGGTACGTCTTTGGCATTGTATGCAAGGGTTTAATCTGGTTATACCCCTTGTATGAGTAATGTGATTATTATCGAGCCTGCTTGCGGAAAGCGAGACAGTGATCATAATGACGTCCAGGTGTCCGGGAGTCCGTCTGAATAACTTATATCTCTGCAGTCCTAAGTCACATTGACTTGAAACTTCATATGCTTATTAGTCGTCATCCATATATTCATGCTGTATCCCACTCATGCGGCCCCAAATGACTTGGAAGTTTGCATTAATTTTTTGTCAAAATTTGCGTTAAAGTTTTCAGATACCTACTATCTGTAACCATAAGTCAGATTTGTTTGAAACTTTGTATGCTTATTGGTCATCATCCATATATTCATTCTGTGGCCCCTGTGCCCCAAGGTGAAGGTTAAATGACTTAGAAGTTTTCGTTAAAGTTTCTGTCAAATTTGTGTTAAAGTTTTCACATACCTACTATCTCGTGGGTGGCATTAGGCAAGTGGGAGCACGCGATGGGTAATTTAACGATCGGGGTTCATCCTTACCGGAATCCCGACTGGAGACCTGGTTTGGCCCTCGCATACGTCTTTGGCATTTTGTATGTGACAGTTGAATCTGGTTATACCCTTATGTGAGTATTACGATATCCGTAATCCTAGTTTAGGGGAAGGGGCCAAGTGACTTGGTGTGGTATGGACCTGGCACCAGGTCAGGTTATTCTAATTTCAGGGCTGAATATATTTGTTCTCCATGTAAATATTCCGTTCTGATTTTGGGATTTTCCCCCCAATGCAGCAGGTTAAAATGGGATCGAACCCGTTTGCCCGGCCTTACAAGACCTTGGCTGTTGATAGGCCGTTAAACACTAATAAACAAACAAATAAACAAACCTACTATCTCTGTAACTGTATTAAAGTCAGATTTGCTTGAAACTGTGTATGCTTATTGAGTATCATCCATATATTCATTCTGTGTCTCACTCATGCGGCCCCTGTGCCCCAAGGTCGAGGCCAAATGACTTGGAAGTTTGCGTTATTATAAAATCTGTGTTAAAGTTTTTGCATACCTTATATCTCTACAATTGTTACCAACTTCCAATACTTCCTTTTCATCATCCATATTTTCATTTCATAGCCTGCCCATGTGGTCCACATGCCCAAGGTCACGGTCGAATGACTTTGAAATATCTCTACAACACTTATTCTGATTTACTTCCAACATCCAATACTTCTTATTCATCATCCATATTTATGCCCCACCACGATAGTGGAGGGGGCATATAGTGTTACCCTTGTCCGTCCGTCCGTCCCGAAACTTTAACGCTCGGGTAAATGTCTCATAATTTCTTCATCCTTTGACCGATCTGCTTCATATTTCATATACACATTGCTCTAATGGTCCTCTACTGCCCTGTACCAAATCCACGTCCGTCCTGCCCCCGCCAAGCTCAGGGTCAAGGTCACATACTTGGTGCTTCAAAAACTTAAACGCGCGGGTAAATATCTTATAATTTCTGTTCCCTTTCACGGATCAGCTTCATACTTCATATATGCATTGCTCTAATGGTCCTTTAATGTCCTGTGCCAAATCCACATTCTACCTGCCCCCGCCAAGCCCAGGGTCAAGGTCACATACTGAGTGCTTCAAAAACTTTAAAGCTCGGGTAAAAAAAAAATTCACTTGGAATTTGGCCTCATTTATTATCAAAGCGATATGTGGGGCATCCGTTTTCTTTCACGGATCAGCTTCATACTTCATATACGCATTGCTCTAATGATCCTCTACTGTCCTGTGCCAAATCCAAGTTTGTCCTGCCCCCGCCAAGCCCAGGGTCAAGGTCACATACTTGGTGCTTCAAAAACTTTAAAGCTTGGGTAAAAAAAAAATTCACTTGGAATTTGGCCTCATTTATTATCAAAGCGATATGTGGGACATCCGTGTTCTATGAACACATTTTCTAGTTTCATTCTATAGCCTGCCAATGTGGTCCACATGCCCAAGGTCAAGGTCAGCTGACTTTGAAATTTGTGTTAAGTTTTTACATGCCTTATATCTCCACAACACTTACTCTGATTTACTTCAAACTTCAAATAATTCTTTATTATCATCCATATTTTCATTCTATAGCCCACCCATGTGGCCCACATGCCCAAGATCAAGGTCAAATGACTGCATTAAAGCTTTTACATACCTTACCGTATATCTCCACAACCCTTAATTCAAACTTCAAATAAATACACTCTTTTAGTACTAAACCCATTGACCCGGCCTTAAATGACCTTAGCTGTTGATAGGCCGTTAAACCCCAACAAACAAACACTCTAAGACCATCAAATGCCTCGGTGGGCTCGACATGCGGGCCGTAGCCATCTGGTTCCTAATCCTATTACTTTTAGGGGAAGGGGCCAAGTGTGGTATGGACCTGGCACCAGGTCCAGTTATTCTAATTCCAGGGCTGAATATATATTTATTTTGATGTAAATATCTGTTCTGATTCTGGGATGTTCTCCCAAATGCAGCAGGTTACATGCGGGATTGAAACCGTTGGCCCGGCTTTAAATGACCTTCGCTGTTGATAGGCTGTTACACACCAATAAATCAGTTAATTGTCACGCCCTCTTGCGGACAGTGCGATAGTCGTGTGCGTCCGGGTTAAGAGTTTTTAAGAACGCTATATCTCTGAAACCGCTTAGCCAATTCACTCGACACTTCACATGGGGTTATCATGATCCATATTTTCATTATACACCCCACCCGTGCAGTCCCTGTGCCCAATGTCAAGGTCAAATTACTTTGAAATTTACCTTGTTTATTAGTGTTTAACGGCCTATCAACAGCTAAGGTCATGTAAGGCTGGGCAAACGGGTTCGATCCCATTTTAACCTGCTGCATTGGAGGGGGGGGGGGGGGGGGGAAATCCCAAAATCAGAACGGAATATTTACATCGAGAACAAATATATTCAGCCCTGAAATTAGAATAACCTGACCTGGTGCCAGGTCCATACCACACCAAAGTCACTTGGCCCCTTCCTCTAAAATAAGATTACGAATATCGTAATACTCACATAAGGGGTATAACCAGATTCAACTGGCGCATACAAAATGCCAAAGACGTATGCGAGGGCCAAACCGGGTCTCCAGTCGAGATTCCGGTAAGGATGAACCCCAATCGTTAAATTACCCATTGCGTGCTCCCACCTGCCACCCACAATTTGCCTTGTAAGTCTTTTGGATTCGGGTTGAAGTTTTTAACAACACTACTAGTATATCTCTGAAACCGCTTTGCCAATTTACTCGAAACTTCACATGTGTCTTTATCATCATCCATATTTTCATTCTATGCCCAACCCGTGCGGCCACTGTGCCCAATGTGAAGGACAATTTTGTTTTTGTCGTGCCTGCTTGCGGACAGCTCGATATAGTCGGCACATTGTTATACTATCAAATACCTCGGCGGGCGTAACATGCGGGCTGTGGCCATCTAGTTTATCCCACACCGATACGTGCCGGGCGCATAAACATTATTAGGCTTGTACAAACTCGTTTCCATGCGACAACTTGAACAATCATTGCAAAATGGTACATTGGTATTGATCAGAGGAAAACCCCTATTGAAAATGTGGTTTGTTGCACAGGTGGAAGACTCGGACCCACAACACCAAAAAAAAATCCCATTACCCCACCCACCTGGTATCGTACTGTACATGACGTTAATGGAAGATAGTACTGTAGGAGACCAAGTGGGAGGGGTAATGGTCATTTTCTTTGTGTGACAGGTCCAAGTATTCTACCTGTGGTTTGTTGCACACAATTAAAGGTCACCTATGCTAAAGATAACACTGATGGATGTACAATTCAAGCAGATTTCCAAGTCATCTGACCAGCAGCACAGAAGCCATAATCGTAGACTATAGAATGGGAGATGACAAATATGAAGTTTCAGGCTAATCCGACTTGCGGTAGTAGATAGTAAGTAACCAAAAACTTTAACGCAAATCTCAGACAGACAGTGTGCCGACTATGTACCCATATTTGTTTTCAAGGTACATAAAACTTACGGTACTAGTTGTGTATGACCTGGTTGAAATTGGAACGGAAATTGTAGACGCTGGCTGAACTGAGGACAGTTACACGGCAGGGCGGGAATACATAACCATGGATCAATGTAGAAAGTAAATAAATATAATTTAATGTAAACCTGATCAGTAATGGTGTATAATTCTATAAAAATATGCAAGGAATATATATACTGAAATCTGAAATGATTAACAATACATTCAGAGTTATAGACACAGTTCAATATAACGACTGGCAAAGAATACCTATTTGCGACTAGCACATCGGCATATTCATCTGTGCGGTCTTCGTAGAAGATACATTATAACACAATGTGCCCTTTGTTAGTTTGTGGGTGGATGGTGTTTATTGGTCGTTTTGTTTGTTTGTTTATTAGTGTTTAACGGCCTATCAACAGCTAAGGTCATGTAAGGCCAGGCAAACAGGTTCGATCCCATTTTAACCTGCTGCATTGGGGGGAAAATCCCAAAATCAGAACGGAATATTTACATCGAGAAACAATATATTCAGCCCTGAAATTAGAATAACCGGACATACCACACCAAAGTCACTTGGCCCATTCCCCTAAGATAGGATTATGAATAATCGTAATAAGGGGTATAACCCGATTCAACTGTCGCATACAAAATGCCAAAGACGTATGTTAGGGCCAAACCAGGCCTCCATTCGGGATTCCGGTAAGGAACCCTGATCGTTAAATAACACATCGCATTCTCCCACCTGCCACCCACTTATTGGTCGTACTGGTCACCATATACAGCAGCCCTGCTATACCCAGAGTGGACAACAGCCGTTTTCTAAGTGTAGTATGTCGTGGACAGATGCTCCTGGTGCCTTTACGCCTGGGGGCCGTTTCACTAAACTTTGTACGACTAAACTGTAAGTGCACAATTGTGATTGTACATTTCACATTAAAAATGTTTTCTTGTAAACAATTATTGGATTTATATTTATTGAGCATAGGCTGCATATGTAGCCTATGCTCAATAAATGTAAATCCATCAATTGAAATTTTCAGACGATCCTAAATTTACACTTACGAACATTTTAGTCGTACAAAGTTTTGTGAAACGGCCCCCAGACAAATTACCGCCAAGTAACTGAACAGTGGACGGCATGGTATTTCAGTTCTTCATCAGCATAAATGGACATGTCAGTGCAAGAAGGGGGATAACTCCACAAGGGACTTGGACTCTTTCTTACATGGAAACATTGATAAAAGTGAAAAACATTAAAACTTCTGACACCACGTATATCAATCATGTTTGTAAACAGTAGATCAACATAGCCGTAGCATCAGGAGCTGCACCATTTGTGGATAATTCTAGCATTTCAGATTAACCCTTACACTGCTGAATTAAATGTTATTGTCTGCTGTTTATTTTCCTCTTTTTTTTCATTAAAAAATGTGATTTCAAACCATGTTTTTATTGAGAAAGCACAGAAAAAATAAAATAATAGCAGATGACAATTTTTTGTTTCAGCATTCGAAGGGTTAATACAATGTAATGGAATTGTTAAATCACACCACATGTTCTGTGATATTACTAAAACACTGTGGAGTTATTTCCTTTTCTTGGCTCTCGTCTTCCCAGGCAGTGGTCCATCAGCGGAACATTGCACTGCTCCGAGTTTCACTACCGACTGGGCGATACATATCAACGGCACGATGATCCAGAAGGAATTCAGGAATATAAAATAGAACCAGAAGTGAAGTGGGTGGTATTTGTTGCTGTGTTTGAAGCCCTCCATGGCCTCGGTGAGCAGGTATAGGCTGTCGCCGTACAGCTGGCAGAGGGAGACGATCAGCTGCAGCACGTAGCGGTACGGGAACAGGGCCTGCGAGGTAAATGCGGCCGCGGTCAGGAAGCAGAGTGGCCCGTCTATAAACGCCGTTATTGTCTCCATCATCACCGTGAATGGATCTGAGCTGCAAAATAATGCAGTAAACAATAGGTAGACATTCAAATAAGGGTATGTTATTATACGGTTTGATCATGTCCAGCCGTGTGCAAACGTTTGCTGTGGCCCGAGGGAACTGTTTGAACCCCAAGGCCGCAGGCCGCAGGTTCAAACAGTTCCCGAGGGCCACAGCAAACATTATTGTTACATTTCCAACAAAAAGCTGATGTAAAATTGAGCAATATATTCAGTATTTTTAGTACTTTTGTAAATCATCCCATTCACGTAGATAATTTTCGGTATTCATATTCCGGGGCCGCATCATGAACGTCATGAACGTCATTACGTAGTGACGTCATGAAGGCACTTCCGCGTAGTGACGTCATGAAGGCACTTGGTCTACGCGCGGCACCGGAATGAGCATTGCCTAAAGCCATATGCAAACAGCACGCGCTATATGTTTGCACATATGTGCAAACAACGGAAACCATGTCACAATATTTGTTCTCTGTTAAGTGTCCACCCAGGTCACCAAAACATACTTACGTACATGTATCCGGTAAAAACAAACAAGAAGTCGAAAAAAAATTGAATGTAAATTTATGTTAAAAACTTCCTCAACCATTTGCAGTCTGCAAATGGTTGAGGAAGTTTTTAGCATAAATTTAAATTTCATGAACGGATATCAGTCAGTTTTCATAGCTTTTTTTTTCTTCACAGAACCACTTTAAAAACCTACACGCACGTGGACGCTTAACAGAGAAAGAACTTTGTATGGCCTAACTACAGTTTCTTAACCCTCAAACACTGTGTGGGGAGATAGTGTATGATGTAGACTAGTCACTCGTAGCAATCTGCACTCTGTGGTTTATATTTGCAAAATTTACAAAATTAATTCATGGAAGAGACCTTAGGCGTTAAATACGTTATGCGACCTGGGGCAAGGGGGGGGTTATACTGGGTTAATTAAAATATGGATGGTGACAAACAATAACATGTACATGAAGTGTTAAGAGAATACAGTAAAGAGGTTATGGGCGAATGGAGAAACTCACACATATCTGCTAGGTTGGTCAGGCGAATGCGACGGCGTAAATTAATGGTACTAGGGGTTCCTCCTTATAGGAATCATGATTTGCTTGGTTTAGCCCTCAGGTACGTTTTTATCTTTTGCTCTTTTGTTACCTGGGAGTTTAATTGGGTTATTGCCAATTATAAAAGTAGTAAGATTATTGCTGATGTACTGCTTTTGGGAGGGGGCCAAGTGATTCTGGTGTGGTGAGGACCTGGCATTAGATCAGGATTATTCTGATTTCAGGGCTGAATATACAGTTTTTTTTTAGTGTAAATATTCAGTTCTGATTTTGGGATTTTCCCCTCATTTGTACAGGTAATATATGGGATTTAGTACTAAACCCATTGACCCGGCCGTAAATGACCTTAGCTGTTGATAGGCTGTTAAACCCCAACAAACAAACAAAATTGACCTTAAACTTGGGCAAGGGGGAGAACTCCTGGGTGAGAAATGAAAATATGAATGAGGGAACCAACACATACAGTTTGAAGCCAATTGTTCATAACGTAAAGAAGTTATAGGAGAATGGAGAAACGCACACACATCTGCTGGACACAAATTTCAAATTTGTTTGACCTTAAACTTGGGCATGGTGGGATGAGGAATGAAAATATGGGTGGTAAATATGCACATGAAGTTTCAAGCCAATTGGTTGTACAGTAACGAAGATATAGGAGACTGCAGAAACGCACACGCAATTACTGGACTCAAATTTATAAGTTATTTTACCTTGACCTTGGGCAAGGCAGGAGCATGGGTGGGGTGGGGAATGAAACTATGAATAATGGGAAACATGCACATGAAGTTTGAAGCCAATCGGACTTACAGTAACGAAGTTATAGCAGAATAGAAAACATAATGGACGGACAAACGGATGGACGTATGGACGGCATTTGCATCCCTGTATCCCACTTACGTGATGTATCGACTATCTGCCATTCCATATTCTTTCCCTGCAATATATGAACAAAGTAATTTACATCGGAACCATATCTCCATGTGACATACTCAAGGGGTTCAGTTTATGTTAATGTTGCCACTTTTTAAATTGCCCATTTCTTCAAGACCTGGGCCTTGAAATAGTCCAACGACTCTGCCAGGCATAAGTTAGAAGGGAGCTGCATCCCATAGCAATCCGGGGGACAAATGAAAAGCGTGCGTAATCCTTGTCTGTGCATATCGAGTAATGATCTTGATCATAAACCAGTGTCTCAAATGAGGCATGTTTCCTCTTTCATTGAAAATCTGATTACATTCTACTTTGTATTTTTCACTAAAAGAGTATGGTAAAATCACTTGTATGAACCATTTCAAATGAGTGGTGACAACCTAAACTACACACCATTTCAGTGGCATAGCCACAGCCTCTAAAACAGCGAGGCAATAGCATTTGTCCGTGTTGACGTAGTAGAGTGAGGGAGTTCGGCATGGGGGCCCGGGGCATCCCCCCCATGATATCTTTTTGAAATCTACATCGCATTTCCTGATGTATTTTAGATAACTATGTTCAACAGCATATTTTGCTCTTTTTATAGGAATTGTTTAGAAAGCATAGAGAATGGCAGAATAATTGATGATATTTGGTACCGGGGCGCTTGTCCCCCGGGATAAACACCACCGGCTAAGAAAAGGCACCGTCTTTCAGATATCTAAGGAATTTAATATGTGTCAAGTCACGATCTGCTTTTATGATGAAAGCATAACAAATTAAAAAAGTCCTGAAAATATCACCTAGGCAGTTGCTTCAGTGCGCCTCAACGTCGTGACGGCACTGCAATTAGATCATTATCAGGCTACAGAAATATCTCAAATGAGCGGTGACAACCTATACTACACACCATATATATCATTATCAGGCTACAGAAGTATCTCAAATGAGCGGTGACAACCTATACTTCACACCATATATATCATTATCAGGCTACAGAAATATCTCAAATGAGCGGTGACAACCTATACTACACACCATATATATCATTATCAGGCTACAGAAGTATCTCAAATGAGCGGTGACAACCTATACTACACACCATATATATTGTTATCAGGCTACAGAAGTGTGCTATTTGATCACGAGCGATCCTGGTCACAAATACCATATGCCACATTTCTTCTGCTGTATAAGTGTTGTGTATTATAGTGTCACCCTATTCAAAGGCCTAGCGGTTTTGACTTATGAGACACTCTAATCTCTGAACATCAATACTTCCCAATTCCTACCTATATGCCAGGCATCGGGCATATATGTGGTTGTGACTGGAGAAATGGAGCTTTTGGGCTTTGTGACTAATGTAGATCCAGATCAGTATGTGCATCTGCAATCTGATAAGGATCTGCACTGTTTGCTACCCTGGTCATAAATCCCATAATCCCCATTTCTCCAGTCACAGCATGTGGCCGTGACTGGAGAAATGGGGCTTATGGGTATGGCGATCTGTCTAGATCTTAATCTGCTGGCACACTTGTGTAACTTGATAATGATCTACGTTATCTGCTAAAGCCACGCTGGATGTTGCATTGAGTGAATGGCCAACAGTGTAGACCGTGATCAGACTGAAAGGAATCTAAATGAAGTGGAAAACGTGCAGCTAAGTTGACCCTAGCTACAATATGCTTAGCGGTAATCGGCTATTACCGTAGCGAGAGCGGAAGTATGACTATTCATTCTAAGTTGACCCGTGTTACTTACACATTTGGGCGAGGTATGTACTTTCTCCGGCCAGCGTTGCATGGAATACGCTGAAGTAGCCCTCGAGTATTGTATGGATAAACCCGCAAGCCACAAACCAGCACACCTGTACTCGGACCCCTGTTGAACGCCGGGATGTTTTGATCCAGGTAAGCACCATTGCCACCGCTATAAACGTGAAAAAGATCCCGAGAAGTTCCACTCGACTGTTGATGTTTGGAGTATAGTGTGGAATTTCTAAATCCCGGGGGTAGTACGGGTGTGACATGTTGCCAGTCATTATTTCTAGAGGTTGTCGATCACCTGATGTTATGTCAACAAACAGCGGTTCCGAATGGTTGTACCTGGCGAAATGGCACACTTGTTTTGACAAGAGTATCTTCTCGACAGAGGATGAGTTTAAATGGCGGCTGGACCGTGAGTTCCGTATATCCTCGGGTGAGATAGGCCGCCGATAAGAGAGGTGCATAATGTTTGTCGGTGTTATTGATAACTGTATACACATTGTGTATAATATTTGCTGTGGACACATAATAATTGATTTGAGCGAATAATAGACGAGTAAGGCAGCATACTAATAAATATTGACAAATCTAGGTTTATACCAGATAAAAGTTTAATTGTGGAACCATTATTCATGTAGTCATTATTTAAACAGGCGCGGATACAGAAATAATTGCAGGGGGGGGGGGTCTGTAATTACAAGTCGGCTATGACCTCCATGAGCGCGAAGCGCGATGCGCATCGTAAAGTCTGGGGTCTGGGAGTGGTTAAATGACCGTGTTTCAGATATGCATATTAATTTATTCCCAAATAATTAAGAAAACTATACATACTTGTATATCTGCAATGCTGTTTGTGAATAAATGTGTAGCACCGAGTAGCTAGAAGGAAAACTTCATTGTAAAATGGCGTGGTATACGGACATAACCCCCCTGGACAACCCCATGGGAGGGAAGTTGAAAACCTTTCATGCAAACATGTTAAAGAGGTACGAGACTAGGCCTGAGCACCCGGGGAAGGGAATACTCATTGTAATAAATGCGGCCGTGATAGAAGACACAGTAGAGGGGGATCCTAGTCCAAGTGGGTGTAGTGCCGAAGAAAACATGTTATGTCCCAGGGGATTAGAGTCCGATACGGAGAGCAAAGTTGACCTGTCGCCTGATTTAGGCGGGAAACAAAAGACGCAAGTCAAAGAGATCTTACGGGAATTCACCCATGTCCTGAGGGACGCACCAGGACACACCCATATAGAGGAACATGAGATAATGTGGGCAGGCTACCTGAGCAGGATATCGGGGTAGATTCAGCTGTGTCAACGTGTCTCGCGATTATGCACGAAAGTGTAAACACTTTTTGTTTAGGGGGGAGATATGTCGCGTGACACGTGTATTCTTGTACATTCTGGAATCCGTATAATTGTATATTTGTGATGTGTGGTACTGTGTTGTATTGTTGTGCGTATTATTGATTTCACATCCCTGTGATTCCACATACCTGTGGTTTCACACACCTGTGATTTTTACACACCTGTGATTTAGCATGTACATTTGCCATGTACAATGTGCGTGTAATAAGGGGGCTTATGTTGTATTGGTGGAAATACGTTTATGCGTGTCATTTTTGCAGATTTAAATATACGTCTATTTTATGAGCAATGTTTTACTGATGTCACGCCATATTTGTCACAGACTATGCGTGTGTGTGGTAGAGAACTCGTTGACTGCGTGTGCTGGTTTCGCTAGGGAGAAGACCTTTTAGTATTACGGATGTCCACTGTCCGTGCCAGCCGAGTTTGTCCGCGTGTCAGTGTTTCACCATATAAGGGACCTTCTGTAGGTGAAGCCAGTATACAGCGCAGACCATACCATGGTCTGCCCTGTTATGTATGCTACGGGTTAGTGTTTCAGCATAGCCTGGTACTGGCCAACACGGATATATCAGATCCCATACTGGTGATGTTTTGTGTCGTGATATTTCCGTAAATGACCACGATATTTGAGTTTAGTATGTGCTACACTCTCATTTGAGTGTATAGCCGTAGGACCGATATGGAGGGGTTTGGCGGGGCCAAGAAGCGACCTTCGCATTGTCGAGACCAGTCGAGTAGATTTCGGATTATGAGATCTGGGTCTATAGTGTGCAGATTTATGGTAGTGTGGGGTATACCATGTTGGATGGTATTTATTCCACGAGGGCTGTGCACTGGTTTGGTTGAATTTAAGGCGTGGGAACATATATTTATGCCAAATATAACCCACGGGTGACATGGCAAAAGCCATGGTTTTGTAGTATTTATGTGAGATGTCGTACGAGGGGTAGGCATATCCATTATTCCGTGCATGGTTTCACTGGTGCGTATATAAGCGATGTCTCGCTATGTGTTGGCGGGACACATATTTTCTGGTTACAGAAGACTAGTACTGTATTCACCAGTGACACGGAGGATTTTGGTATGTACCTAGAACATTTTATTTCAGCTGTGATTTGCCGTTGTTCGATTCCCGTTTTAGTCTGTTGTGCATCCTGTCTGTCTGTCTGTGCGTATTCGTCCAGTAATTGGAGATTCATTTCATTTTTGTAGCCTCTTGAGAACGCTCCAGCGAGCCACATTGGACGTTTTGGTCCACTCGTTTGAGGGCAGACCCCAGTCGGTGCAGAGTGTCAGGTCGTCCGAGTGTCCGTACGTCTGTCTGGCGCAGTGTGTGTAGCAGCTCCGGGTACAGGCCTGTATAGAGCAGTGTGTGATAGCTACCTCGCGTTCAGCAGACAGTCACAGCCATAGTTTAGTGAAGTGAAACGCCATACACACATATCATATCATTATACTACCACCGAGTTGAATGTCACCTAAGTGAAACTTTTCCCGGCGTCTTAGCCAACGTGATAATCGCCATTTTGTATTATACCGGAACTTTACATCCGGTCTACCACTTCCGGTATTACAACCCATTGATTCACCATGGATACTTTACATCCGGTCTACCACATCCGGGTTGCTACAGTCGAGTGATACCATGGGAACTTTACATCTGGTCCACCATTTCCGGAAATAATACTACCTTTGGACCTTTACTTCCGGTACCAGCTTCCGGAACATTATCGTTATTGACTATCATGTGATGTAACCACATCCGGCTTTGACTTTGACATTCATACTTTGGAAATATATTGCATAGGCAATACATATGTATACTTTGATAGTGTATGGTAATACTCCTATCATGGCATATCATGGCTAAAGGATTGTAGTAAGACTACATATATTGTTTATGGATTAATCCACTTGAACTTGGATTATAGCCATATTGTTGACTAGACCTCATATTGCGGGTGAGGCAGACCTTGGGACCTTGATACTCAGAGGTTACACTATCTATTGAGATACGCCAGCACTGGGGTAGCTCAGATGATTGTCATTTGTCCTCCAATGTTCGTTATGCCATGTTATACTTGTATGTTATTTCACTTTGATTAGCGATCATCAAAGTACTTGTGAATTCATACTATTGTCCACTACGGGACCATTGAGATACCACATACCGAGTTTATTCGTCTATAGCTTTTAAGTTGCGTTAAAGTATAACAGTCGATTGGCTTACAACCTTGTAGTAATTGAATAGTATCATGCACAGTACAGTGATGTTCGCATATCAATGTATCATGTATTCCTGTGTGTTCCCCATGTAATATAGTGTACATTATAAGTGATTAAGTGACTACGTGTACTTATCTACTCTGGCCTATCCCTTACACTTCAACTGCATTGTTACCACTTTTCGTTCGTCAGATCAAGCTATATTGGCCATAACGTCATAACAATTGAAGTATACTTGGTTCATATGATAATTGGGGGAGACAATTTGTCTCGATCATTCCTGACCTTGGTAATGACCTTGACAATGCCAATATTCTGTTCTACACCATTCAGGACGATATTCACTCGGACTTCATCAGTGGCGTGTCCGCGAAAGTTGACCGAGCAGACCGCCATTCGAAAAATCGTCCCGGACACTGCCATGGTGTATCCCCCGTATCTGTTGCTCGCGTTGGCACCGAATGAATATTCGTAGGCACCCTCGCTTAGTGAACCCCGCTCCTCGGCACAAACTGTTATGACGTGTCTGCTAGCTTGCAATGTTCTAATTTGTTCAACCGCCCTAGTTAAAACTGTGTGGGACTGTGTTACGCCCCTCTCCAGTCTTCTCATTGCGGCTTCATCGTATGCTGCGGCCGCGACGGGAACGTCCCGTTCTAAGTTGGAACCGCCTGGACCGTATATGCTCATGCTTAATATGTATATATATTATGTTTAATCGGTTATTTCGAGAACGCTCGAAATCGAGTAATAGTTATTCAACTCTCGCGCTTTATCATCAAGAATAGAAATCTTCAACTCGTGGATGTGTCCCGATTCCAAAACTTTCATCTCGGGGGTTGGGAAGTCTAAGGTCAGGGTCTCACCATAGAAACAGTCGCTGGCGTGCACAGTTTTTAGTAATGTACTGGGAGCTCCGTCTAACGTGTTGTACGATGTGTTCAATTGATCCAGGTGCACCCTGAGAGTTTTCGTGAAGACGAAGTTTACTGGGATGTCACCGACGTGCTCGCCCGGGTTAAACCAACCCCTATTGTCGGAGTATGTTTTTGAAAAACCGAGCCGCACAGCCAAATCCGGGGTGATCGTTACCTGGTTGGCGGGTTCGACGGTAAAGGTCGCGAGTCCGGTAACCTTCGAGATTGTGAGGCTGGCTCTACCATCAAGCTCCGACGCAACAAAAGCTTGGAGGGATCTCGAACTCCAAAGGCCGGGGGGCAGCTTTACACCTACTTGGCGTGGGGCCTTCACGTAGCCGAACCCTTCGTTCATCACCACGTTTTTCCACCCAACCGTGAAGGTGATTGATCTGAGGCCTACCCGGCGTTTTCCGCAGCAGTTTTCGATTGACTTTTGAAGTTCACAACTCCCATTTTGAACATTAGTGATAGAAGCAAACATAATAAATATCTTGCAATGGATACCCAAGCATTTAGCTTTAACTCTAATGCAAAGTACGCGGTCGGAGGTAAATACACACAAAAAGACGTTGTTGACCACCTTGTACACCCAACTGTAACAGTTAGACCGAAAAGTGGCTTTACCACCAATTTTCCCGACATCTTTCAACAATATAGGCTGCCCAAGATTACTACGATGGAGGCCGTGAACGGGTGGAAAGCAACACCGATGCAGTTTTGGCAGAATCAGCTCAACTTCGCCGTATGGTGCGCAACGGCCGGATGCGGAGTTTCGCATCAAGACCATCTGACATCCGAGAATGTCATGCTCCGAAGTGTCTACAACTTTCACGCGTATTACACCATTAGGAGGATTATCAAAGAACTAGGTATTCCACTACCTCAAGATGACGCATGGAATCCAATTTCCAACACGTACGATCGTAGGGCGTTCGAAAGACTGTGTAACGAATTTAACGTTTCAAAAGATGAGGACTGGAGACAGAAAGTATATCCTGGCCTCGGGGACGTTCTCATTCGGGCCCAGTCCGGGAATTGGACGCAGACTGATTTTAGACACGATCGATCGGGTGACCACATCGTCAGTCGGAACGCCGGGAATTTTGATCCCGCGACGATGACCTTCGGGCCGGAAGTATCTGGAGGTCGGCACTGCGGCGTCTCATCCTGCGAATGGTTACCTCCGAAACGAGCTCACATAGATTACATACAGCAGGCTGCTGAGGTCCGGGACGCGTGGGGTACATTTATGTTAGATAAGGGTATGGGGTTCACGCAGGCCGGTGTTACTCGCCTCAACGACTCCATTCGGACATACGTCTGGGCTATCCTCTGCGCGCAGAAGCAAACTCGCTGTTCTATACTAGGCACGGGAACGGCGTTTGACGCGCAAAAACAATTCTTGGCACTCGTAGAGGACGCCATCTCAGCTAAGGTGGACCTGGAGAAGGCGATCGAGCAGTATCAAGACGTTTTGCAGAATGCCAGCACCCCGGTAGACTACGTATTCGGAATAGGTCTTTATATGGCACCGAGCGATATGATACTACGAGACGACCCGGTTGACGGTTGCAATAATCAGATCGTAATCGCCACCGTCAATCAAAAAATCGGCCACAACGGGAACGTGAACGCGGATATCATCAAGCGCACCCCCGACAGTGGAACCGATTTCATAAAACCGCCAATTCACGAATTGGGCCCCCCATCAAGTTCATTCGAACCCAGTGTTCCACCGAGTTCCGCTCCTGTTTCACCCTCTGCAATAGGACCAGCAAGTTCCCCCCTCAACACTGTTGAACGCGATTGGATTGGAACAGGGGAGAATAGTGCCACAACCCACGAGGAGGAGAAATTAGGGCTCGTCGTAGCCCTCGTGGCGGCCGGACTATTTATGCTTTGGATTTAGGAACTCTCGGGAGGCTAAAAGTAGGAGACCGGCGATTGCCACGATTAGAGCCCAAACATTATCGGCGAGCCATCCGGCCGTTTTTGATAATATAGATAGCAAGAAGGAGAGGAGACCCCCGATCAACCCAGGCAGCGCGGCAGCCAACTTTCCTGCTAATTTAGCCAAGAGATTGGCGAGGGCTTTTAGTTGTTTTTTTATCCATTCTTTGGCTCCACCGGATGGAGCTGGTGCTGGCGCTGGTGTGGCTGGCGGGCGCTGGCGCTGGCGCTGCTGGCGCTGGCGCTGGCGCTGGCGCTGGCGCTGGCGCGGGCGCTGGTGCTGAACCACCCGTGATAGATAGAACTAGAGACGATATAGATAGAATTAGGGTCGATATAATCATGGTGAAAGCTGTGAGGATAGTTACTATTGTGAAGCCCTTCTCTCTGAACAGAGTGCGAAGACGTTCACCGAGTGTCGTGTCCTCGTGCAGTATACTCGTGATTGATTCGTGGCTACGACTTAATTGTCCAGAGAGTGTCTCACGGTTAATTGAGACAGCCGCTAAGCGAGCTTCTCTTTCGTCCCGCAACGACCGCAGGAGTTTGTTGATCCGCTCGGTAGATTCTCTATCGCCACGGGCTTCCCCAAGTTTTCTTTCTTCTTGCTCGATATGTTCGTCCAGCTCCGTGAGTTTGGAGAGGTTATTAACTAGTTCACCACGGCCCGTTTGCAGAACCTTATTGAGTCCCAGGAGTTCGCGAAGAGGTAACGGTTTGTCATACTTCGTGCCGTTTATTTCGTTGACCGTGGTTTCCACCGTGTTAATAGCGTCGGTGACTATACGAGGGACCTCGCTGATATCGCTCGTTTATATTGCGGCGGCCGTCTTCACCAGCGTTTCGTCGGTATCCTGCATGGTTTTTACCATTTTTTTAGGCACCCGCGACCGATCATCGAGCACTCCGAGAGCTCGAGCGAGGTCTGCTCCATATCGGCTCACTGAAGAGGCCCCGTGGAACCGGTTCGGGTCGTTCTTGAACGTCAGCAACTTCCCGTTCTTGCCCCATTTAACCCACAGGTCTCCCCTTTGAGTGCTGCGGAACTCCAACGTGGCCTTGATGCCGTGTTTAGACACTATACTCTCCCACCGTTTCACCAGAGAATCCGTTTCCTCGAGAGGCGCCAGCTCGTTCTTGGAGATCCCCGCAGGAATCTCGGCACCGCCCGCCCATGCCGGAGTTTCGGGTGGGGCCTCCCACATATAGTTAACATCACCAGCAGCTGAAGTTCCTGGTGTATCTATGAAGGTCGTTTCGTCGAAGTCATCGTCATCATCATCATCGAGGTAATCGTCTCGATCGCCCGTAGTGCGATCGAATTCGTCCATGCCAATATCGAGACCAGCCATCTTTAATAATTATTATTATAAGACAAAACCATACAGGTTTAATAGATTATGTCTTCGAGTCAATACGGTCGCAAACTCAATCCATATCGCAGACTGCATGAGCCCCTCGGGGCAAAAGGTGTGAGACAGAGTGTCGTTATTACGAACAACCCATCGACGATCGACCAGAACCAGCAGCTCTTAGTCCGCTTCCCCAACCTCGGAGCTAGCGACATCATTATGCCGGGGACTGTTCGCATCGCTTTCACTATTTCGCTTACATCGACGGACGCGAACCGAACCGTCGTTCAGAACCTGGGTCGCGCCATAGTGAAGAAGACTATGATAAAGATTTCTGGTAATGAGGTGATGTCGATCGATGACAGCGATGTCTACCATTGCTACCAGGACCTGTGGAAGACGGCGCAAGAGCGCGAAAACGCTGTCTATCAGGGTATTGACACCAGTCGAAATAAGAACGTAACCAGACTTAGAATCGGGGCTGGTGACAAGGCAGATAACGTCGCGAGCGACAACGCGGTCGCGGCCGCTTACGGCAACCGATTCTACATCCCGCTCGACTTTGAGTTGCTGGAGAGTCACATGCCCTACTATCAGAGCGCTTTGGCGGACCGCCTCGAATACGAACTAACGTTCAACGACTACGGCCGAGTTCTCATAGCCACTGACATGACATCGAAGTATACGATCGACAATGTTTCGCTGGAGTACGACATGGTCACGATGCCCGAACTCGCGCGATTAATCAGATCCCAGTATGTCGGGCGCGTTGCCATACTTTACGACCGAGTTCTTCGCCACCGCAAGATGACGAAAGACAAAAGCGACACATTGTGGAATATTAACATCAACGTACCCGCCCGCTCGATGAAATGTATACTGATGTTGTTCGAGGAGGGTCGGTTCGCACTTGGTGCTAGAAAATCCGACAAATTTTATAACCCCAAAATCACGAAGGTAGAGGTGACGATCGAGGGAGTACCCAATCAACTCTACAGCGCGGGTCTTCGCGCGCACCAGCAGTGGGACGAAGTAAGAAAACATTTTGCTTCCGGCTCTAAGCGTTCCCCGGAGGTTGCCGCGGTTGCCAAAGACCTGCAGCTCTCGGACGTCTCCCTCTCAGATTTTCTGACTACCAAATACGCTCTATGGCTAGACATGCGAGCCAGCGACGACGACCAAATGCACGGTAGCGGACGTCAAGTTGAGAACGCTAGCGAGGGTGTGACGATCCAGATAACCAAAGAGGCGGATGGAGCCGGGCTATTGAACGTGTACTTATATATAATTACAGACGCGCAACTCAATATAGAAGATGGCCAATACGTATCAGCGATCTACTAAAAATCAATACCAATTCACGATTGGAGATGCCCACTCCGCTATAATATGTGGGCAGACAGGATGCGGAAAAACGGTTTTCATCCTCGACCTACTCGAGGGCTCCTACCGCGATGCCTTTCGTCAAATTGTGATCCTGTGTCCCAATGTGCGGCACAACGAGACTTATCAGCGGCGCCCGTGGATATGGACCGACCCTGAGGTATACGTTATTGACCCCGGCGACAGGCTTCACGGTTGGCTGCGTGTCTTCTATCAAATATTCCAAGGAGAGCCCACCCTATACGTGATTGACGATTGCTCGGCCAAGGCGGCGATGACCAAAAAGAAGGACATGCTCTCCGAGCTCGCATTTTCTGGCCGCCATGCGAGGCAAAGCGTATGGATCTCCACTCTGAAGTACAACGCCGTCCTCAAGGATCTGCGCGAGCAAACGAAATGGGTCGCCCTCTTCCACTGCAAGGACCGAGACTCATTCGATGAATGTCTTAGAGAGAACGACGTTATCCCAACGCGCGAGGAGCGCCTGGAGGTTCGACAGATACATTCGGAAACTAAGCACACCAAGCTTCTGCTAAAGACTGATCAACCAACTGCTTATAATGTAATTAATTAGTAACTGCTGAGTAAATGCTGAACAATGCTGAGCAATGCTGAGCAATTGCTGAACAATGTTGAACAATGCTTAACAAATACTTAACAATGCTGAGAAAATGCTTAACAATGCTGAGCAATTGCTAAGAATTTGTTGCTCCGCTGCGACCTTTATTGCGAGCATAACGGTGATCATAAGTATCTGGTGGTGCGCTTGGCAATATGTTAGACTTATGAGACTTGTAAGAATAATTAAATTAGTTTTAAGAAAATTAACAATAATGAACTGCGACGAACTTCTCGATCAGCTAATGGAAGAAACAGTCGCTCCGACTGCTGACACGACTGAAACTGTAGGAACACCTGTCAGCACGACTGCCGGCACGGCTGCCGATACGGTCCCGAAAGAAAATGAAAACGCGGCGCGTCGCGAGCGTCTAGCTGCGCTGGTTGCTGGGGGACAGTCGGAGCATTATCTCGGTAGGCGTCTCTCAGTTTGTCAGGTGGATAAGATGTCAGATGCGGAGGTTGATACGATGTACGTGCGATACGAATCCAAATTAGGTGCGGAGATGACAAAAACTCTCGGATCGTCCGCTATTCATTTGTACGCTACCACCGTTAGTATACTTCTCCCTATACCTGACACCACGGGGTTGATTCACGATCTAGAGACTGACCCTTTTATAGGACACACTCTTAGAACGGCATGCTGCTCAATTTATCACAAGTTTGGAATGTACTTAGCTCCGCTGACAACCGCGTTGACCACGGGTAAACACTGTCAATTTGGACATATATGCCCACGAACTATAAGCCCTAATATTATAAATGATGACACAAGACACACCTGCGAGAGTGACGGAACCACTCAACCCAATCGAAATTGGAGTTGAACCAGAGCACATTGGATGAACCCTCAACAGCACGACATAAAAACCCAAAATGACAGGCAGCTGGGCGGGCGGCGGCTGCCACCCGAAAAGTTAAACAAGATAAAATACTCGCCGAGCTTCGAGAGGTCAAACTCCAATTGAGATTGGAGTTGCAATCGGAGACGACAAAACACCCGGTGGCAGTTGTTTCTCCCCCAATCGCTATTGGATCGAAACTGATTGCTCCAACTCCCAATACTGATTGGATCCCGTGGGCTGTTGTTGGTGGTCTGTCGGTTGTGGGCACCCTGTATGTGCTTTACCATTCCAACAACAGGTCATCAACGAGGTTGAAATTGAAAAAAACAACCCCCAACACTGTTGGATGCGCCCCATTTAAACATTAAACGCGATCCCTTTTATATGCAATAATGGCTGAACGCGATGGTAAAATGATAGTGAATGCGCTTTATCACGCCGTGGTGATATCGGGTCTCAGTATCGGGTATGCTCGACTATCAAAGATGACCCTAGGAGGGTCCACTCCCAAATTGGACTTTACGGCGAGAGACGTAGGGCTCGTGACCTTAGATGTAGCTGCCGCAGTTTGGATCCGAGATTATCTAATTAAAGCTGGAATTCTACCCGTTAATATATGGAAATAAAATGGCTTCGATCAGAATAATAGTAGGAGGAGCGCTCGTGAACGCATTGGCGTTCAGCGGCAGCAACTTTCTATTCTCTAAACTACAAAACTCGAACGTGGATGAGGAGCGCAAGTGTCACGATTTAGCTGTAGAACAACTCAATAGCGCAAAGGAAGCGTGGTTACGAAAACGAACCGCCCATCTGGACTGGGTCAACGAAGAGCTTCGCCGCGAGAATCACGCCGCGCAAACTTTCCAGAACATTGAAGAAGCCAACCGCGAGTACCCGCTGGCATATCCGCAGAGAAGTCTCGCGCCGCTGGATCGCGAGCCCCAACTTTCAGATTTCTATGTACCGTCAGAGGCCCAAAAAGACCGCGAGATCGCGTTCATCGTCGTGGGACTGGGTGTGGTGGGTTTCGTCGGCTACTATATTCAATCGAAATTTTAAATTAATAATTTTTACAAAATTAATAAAATAATTTTTTTTTATAAATATATATATAGAACGATGTTAGTTGACGAACTTTATTACGCTATGATCGATGTAGGCTACACTGCCCAAAAATATCGTATAGCTGGTGCAAAGAGTATGATTCGTCTGGCCCAAGATTCTATCGAGACGTGGCGCGAGGACGGAAAAGCGGCCACCCTTTTCGCAAAGCGGATGTTAGAATCCTCCTCAACTCCAATCGATGAATTAGATTCCTCCGAGTTCCTTCAGAACTTAACCTCCAAATGTGATTGTACTTCCAACAAAGGTTTATTATTAACGACGGAGTTACCGGACGAGCTGACGAGTGCATGTTGGAGATTGTCCGATATATTAGAATACTTCGCATTACGATGAACACGCGCAAACTTGATACCAAACTAACGCGCAAGCTGGCGAATATGTACTATAGCCCACGCGGCTACTGGAAGGGACTCGCGGCCATCAAGAACCTCGCGGCGGCGACCAAGGTTTCCGAAAACGCTGTCAAGGAATGGCTCAAGAAGCAGGCCATCTGGCAGATCTATTTACCCGCGCCTCACAATATTCGCGCCCGAAATTCGACGTGCCGGTTCCGAACCAAGTTCACCAAGCGGATCTCCTGTTTCTCCCTCACGATCGCGTCGGTCGCAAGACGTACAAGTACGCACTGACAATCGTTGACGTAGCGAGTTGTTATAAGGGGGCTGAGCCGTTGGTCACTAAAGAGTCTAAGGAGGTGGCCGAGGCTCTTTCCCGAATATATAAGAGGAGTCCTCTCAAATGGCCGAATCTTCTCCAGGTCGATCCCGGCCGCGAGTTCATGGGCGCTGTCTCTCATCTATTGGCTAAACACAAAGTTTCTGTCAGACGCGGCCGCGTCAACATCCACCGGGACCAGGGGATCGTGGAGCCCTTCAATCGAACCCTGGCTGAGAGACTGTTCGGACACCAATACGCTAAAGAACGTGTAGACCCTCATTCGCGATCGACCGAGTGGGTGGCCAGACTGCCCGCCGTGGTCTCCGCACTGAACGGAGAGCTGACCAGATTGATAGGTAAGAAGCCCGTAGATGCTATCAAGTTTAAAAGGGTGACGAGCAAGCCCTCTGCCGTCTCGCGCGGGCGACCCGTTGGTTTAGAGGAGCAACGGCTTACCGGGAGAGCTCGAAGGTGGCAGCCGCCGCGCGACTGATCCCGTGTGGTCTCTCAATGTATATCATCTAGATCGATCTATTACCAAACCCGATGAGCCCGTGCTCTACTATTTGGATGATGGGCCCTCTCGAGGGTTTGTTCGCGAAGAACTTCTTGCGGTGCCTTCTGACACCCAGTTACCCCCGGATCGTCAGAGTCTTTAAAGAGGTTCCGTATGTATTCCGTCCGATAACACGCGTCTTTTATGGTAGTACGCCGATAGTCCTAATTTTTGTTGACAGTACGTTTTCATAACGCCGTCTTTCATTTTAAATCCTCTATTTTGCGCAACATCTATAATGTGTTTTCTATCTTCTGTAGTTTCACTTAGTACTCGTTTATATCTATCCCAATTTAAATCGTTAGTTCTCTTGGACATTCCTTTCGCGAAGTTTTAATTAATTGAATTCAATTTTTCTACGAAATAACACTTACTAGATAACGCTATCGCCCTATCTCCGCTAAATTCCATTTTGAAAAGTCCTGGTTCTCTATTACTCCATTTATCCCAAGCCAACCATTTCTTTTTTTCTTTTTCAAACTCGTCTAGTAAGTTAGGTCTAATCAATTCCTCTATCGTTTTTCCACTAACTCCTATATACATACTATCCGTGTCCATCTGTATTAATTCGAAGTCTTCTCTTTTTACGTATTTGTCTAGAAATTCGTAGTAAAATTCCAACATTCTCAATTTAGCTAGTTGATAAACCGCTATTCCACAATGGAATGGTCTCTTTACTGAGCACCGGGGTTTTCTTGAAGATATTTCGTATTCATCTCCTATCTCTTCCAAATCATCATCAAAATACGCGGATCTTAATGCTTTGTCAACACAGGTTTCGTCTCGCGTATATGTCGTATTTAAATGTCTCTCCGTTGCCTCTATCATTTTTCCGCAACACGAGTTTCCTAATAATTTCATTATGTCGGCCACCGGTTTCTTATTCGGTTCTACATCCCCCGTTCGTCTTGCGGCTGTAACTTCTTTAGCGAACCATTCGAAGGGTTTACCACTAATATAATCTATAACACGATGAACTCCCGTTATTTCTAGGCCGTGTTTTAAATACCATTTCAACAGTGGCGCGTACAGCAATACTTTAGTGGCCGACATAGATCCCACCAATTTTCTTCCGTTTCCTATAGTTCGGCCAGTATCTTTTAAATATTTTAACATGTGTGTGGGAACTTCATCAACCTCTACTTCTCTGTTTATAAAAAGTGGAGACATTTCGGAAAACTTATCTTTTAAGTTGTGTGGAACTTCTATATCCACCTCCGCAAACCCAAACCAGTCTCCGGATAAAACTCTTTTACTAAACTTTTTAATAAGTTTAGGATTATGTGGGTTATTTATATGATGTATAGTTTCTTTCCCACACGGCATCTCTTTATTTAACGTAGATAAATATAACGCGTTTGCGTCGTACCCCAATACAGCCTCGCAAGGTTTGGAACCCACTCTAATATTTGAAACAGATTTCTGTCCTTTGCAGTCGTAGGCTTTTATCCAACTATCGTAACTTACACCGGGTCCTAGGTAAAGTATTACATCAAGAAATCTAAACTCTGGAGTAAATAGAAATATTGTTGCGTTCGCCCTTTTTCCAACCATTACTTTCTTTGTTGTTGATGACAGTTCACCTACTAAATATTTCTTTATTAAGTTTATATCGTACTTACTGCTGTTAAAACCTATAACCGGTACTTGCTCTATCCATTGTTCGATCTGGGCGATTTGTTTTTCACGTAAATATTCCGTATTAAATTCGTATCTTGACCATACTTCTTCTCTTGTAGCTTTTCCCCTGACTTTCAAATCTTCTACAATATTTTCTATAAGTTTTGCGGGATCTTTATCACAAATATGAGTTACTGTTCCTGATAAATTATCTCCTATACTAACGCTTACCGGAACGTGCTCAGCTTCGTACTCTAAACTATTACCGGTAGTTTCAACTTCTGGCTTGAGATACGCCTCAAAATCGTATACTATCTGATATGGATAAAGAGTAATGTCGCAACCGATCTTTATATCTTTACCCGTTCTTTGAAATTCGCATTCCCATATAACTACTAGGTTGAATTCTTTTCTTTTTCTAATAACTTTATCTCTTCTCATTGTGGATGCGCGTTCTTCTTGTTTATGCTTTGCATGAATCTCACACCCGTGCCAGTAACAGCCGTGATATTGATATACGGGATTGGTTTCTGGACAGTATCCATCTACCGGAGCTCCTAAAATCCATCTTTCACCTCCGTGTCCGCACTGTTCGTGGTGAATGTGAATTCCCTCCCGCTTTTCCACAGAGTGCATCCAATCGATCGCACCATAACTGTTAGAACCTTTTGGGTAGAACGCTTTCTCGAACGACGAACGCGGGCGCTCTAAATAATTACCATCACATATTACTTTTGTCTCACCTCTCATACATGTTGGTCCGTGTCTCTTCATATTACTCGCTTTCGTGAATTTCTGCTTGCAATTATCGCAGGCGTAAATATTAGATAGGTTTTTAAGTTTTTTTTATCAGAAATGCGTGATTATTAAACAGTCCTATTGTCATTGGTTTATTACCTATTGCATCATAGTGCGCTGGTACCTTTTTCAACCACCATACGTCACATTTGGTGGGTTGATATACTTCTATACCAATTTTAAAAAACTCTTCAACCTTTTTCAGATCGGAAAAAGGAATTGGTGAAACCACATTACTACCGAAATATTGCTTACTAAGTTCTTTCGCTTTTTCTGTACATCTGTCAGGTCTGGTCTTTTTATCAAGGTGCATAGCTAGACACCTGAACAGACAAAGGTCGTCATTATACTTATCTAAATAATACATACCTTTTCTATTCCTCAACCATTCTGGAAGTTCTCCTCCTGCTGCTTCTTTGGATTGGAGTCCCAAATCTATTCCCCTACTGCCCTGTATTAACTTTACAAAAACCTCTACCCATCTTACAAACTTTCACTTTGTATTCGGTCTGTCTATTTTATCGGACATTATTCGTGTTTGCTCCTTATCCGACAACCATTTTTTAACGGTTTTCATTGATGATAGTGGTTCGCTACCACCGAGATTTTTGTGAAATATTATAGTTTTAGGTTTTCCATTTTTAGTTTCCTCCATATGTTCTAGCTTGTAAGAATATGAATATCTCAAATAAAAATTTGTTGTTAGATACGGAGCGATTTTATCGGACATGCGTTCAGACTCGTTGATGTCAATGTTTTTAAGAAAGGATAATATAACTACCCGTCTTCCCTTTTCTACCTTTTCCAATTTTAATGTTTCATCGTGAACCCCCAATATTTCTTCACCTTTTTCCACTATCGCGCGAACGATAGATTTTTTCTTATTATTTGGGTTGCCTGTGCGTCTAATTTGGGATGTGCTTGAAGGTTTGATTACACTGGCCCTTAACCCCGCAATACTTTCTTTTTGAATTCTGTTACCAACTTCCTCCGCTAGTGACAGGTCTTTAAAGGCTCCTCGTTTGTGGGCGCGGGTAAACCGCTTAATAAACGCCTTATTCTTTGTGGAGTTTATAAGATTTGTCAACCCCCTAACTCTCAACCGTTTACTATAAGTAATCCCTAGAGATTCGGCTTCTCTTCTCAAACTTTCTATTTCTGGCGTTATCATATTTTCTGTAATATAACTATGAGATTTATCTGTTCAATTGGACATGAAAAATTTACACATGATGTTTTTTCATGTCCAATTAAACATAAACATATACATATACATACAAAAAAAAAATGGAGTGTGCTACTTGTTGTAAGACTTTTGCTTGTAAAGACTATCTACGAAGGCATATATCGAGACGTAGAAAGTTTCCTTGTGTCGCCCCACAATTTCAATGCCCCAGATGCCCCTGTTAGTTCGTTAGTGCTCAAACTCTTTGTAGACATAAGCAACTACGCTGCCCTGTGGCTAGGGGGGAACGTGGTAGACTGGAGCTGGTAGAATTAGTTGCTGATCTGCGAAATAAATAAATTAGCTATAGTGGAGGAGGAAAATGCCGTGTTGGAAAATAAACTATCGCACGCGGACGCATTGAAATTGCATTAATGATTTCTTCTAATAATTTCTTCGTTAAAAGCAATATCGAACCGTAAACGAATCGTTCATTTTAAACGGTTTTATAATAATATCATTTTGATAATGTTTCGGTAGTGTTTCTCCGATCCTATTTAGTCGCTTCATTTCGCGAATTTGATCCTTGTAACAGCGACACAACTGCCGGTATAATATTGTAAATGCAACGTTTTTATCAGAGCGTAATAAATTACGTTGATATTTCATGTATTCTATATTGCATATTATTCTCATTTTAAAGTGTTTTAATGTTGTAGAAACACCGTAATATTCTTTAAAAGCGTTATAAGATTTCATATGGTTGCGTATTATATTATCCATTTTGTCACTTTATATTTCTGGCGTATATAACCTATGAAATTTATCTGTTCAATTGGACCTCTTTTCAACTTATGTATTTATGACAATGAGACAAAAATAAATCCTTTTTATTAGTATAGTTTTATCTGTTCAATTGGACGTTAAATGAACATGAGGTATGTATGACACCAATATGACAACGAGACGAAAACAAATCCTTTTTATTAGTATAGTTTTATCTGTTCAATTGGACCTCTTTTCAAATTATGTATTTATGACACCAATTGTCACGATTTTGCTGTCGGGTGACAATTTCCTCGTTAACCAATTTTGGAGTTTTTCGGGGGGCGGTGGAGTAGTATATAGGGTGGGGAAATGATACCACCGTTAGGTGGTATCATTTCGACTCCCTATATACTACTTCAATACATTGGACAAGATGCTGGAGCATAAGATTTTGGCGAAATCTGGTATGAGTTAGGTCTATTTTAAAGTTTGAATTCAACACCTCGGTGAGATTGGCAATTGCGAACATGTCATAACCTGACATAATTTTTATCTTGACAGATTACACAATGGCGAACACTGAAGCCCTAGATCAGATACACTGATGATTAGGTTGAACTGTGTGTACTTACTGTAAATAATCAAAAGCAAGGATTTACGGTTGTAGGTAGAGGATCTCAAACGAGTTTCTATTTGATATGAGAGTTATGAAACGAGTCATGCACAATTTATGCACCGAGCCTCTTGCGAGGTGCATAAACTTGCTGAATAGTTCCATAAATCTCATATCAAATGGAAACGAGTTTAAGATTCTGTTTATCATATGACTTTACGCTCCAAATAGCAGAAAAATGGGAGATATCAGCGATCTGCTTCAGTGAGAAGACGCCATTCACTACTTTCTCTTCTAATTGAACATCTCCACAGAAAGTTTTAATACTAGCACAAACTTGTTATACATATGCCAAGTTGTATGTTCCCGCTCTTTGTAAGCACTTAATTCATGTTACTATACGGGAGTCCATTCTAACAATTTCAGTACTTTTACATTGTCACTGACGCTTATAATGACGTTTAAAACATAATGACGTCAATGTCAAAACAACATGGCTTTGTCGCGCCATTAGGGACGTCATTTGGAACGTCGTCGTGTTGTTCGTTTCACATAATATTAGCGCATAATACGAATACGTAATTAGGGTGATGCGGCTATCCAATCAACTTCGCTCCAGGTGTTCTTACACGTGTGTCATATCACATTTATGAAATGGGATACAGCACGTCAAAACAAGGTTTTCATGTGGACTACAATTAAGCTGAGGTTGACCTGTTGATCTGTGTGTACTTGATATATGATTAAAACATAGCACTTGTATGATGGTTACACATTGGCGAACAGTGAATATACTGATCAGACTACAAGGGTGCTGAGGATGATACGTGTGTATTGATAAATAGTAAAGCTATAGTATATGGAAGTTTACACAATGATGAACAATAAAGACCCTGATACTGGTAATGGTCAATTGGGTATATACATACATACATACACAGTCTCATCATGATACAGGCATTGGCCACACATTTACAATACTCAAATATGCCCGTCATTGCACACACAATCCAGCAACCTCAATAAAACAATAAGTTATCAATAAGTATAGATCAAACAGGCTATGCTCACCGACACCGTTTGATCATGATATATATACATGTATGGCCTACGATCTGGCAAACCTGGCTTACTTCATTACTGACCAGTATATATTGCCTAATACGGTGATATACCCGGACAGCCTGAACATATATTATTTCACTAGAGTAGTTGTTTGTTTGTTTGGTTGGTTGGTTGGTTGGTTGGCGTGCGTGCGTACGCGTGTGCGTGCGTGTGGTGCGAATGCTGGGTTTAAATTGTTAGCCTATTATTGGCATTCAGTTCTTTTTAAATTAACTGCTAATTATACAAACTGTTTTATTGTCCCTTACCCTGTTTGCCTATCTCGCACAGCCAACCCCAAGGCCCCTTCTCGTGCTCACCCTCTTCTGACTGGCGAACAGTTTGGGCCTTATAGTCAGGCAGTGTTGATACATGAAGTAATCCAATATAGGGCATATGGATGTAACGATACATTTCGAGTATACATATGGATAGCACGTAGCTATCCGTATGTATACCCGAAATGTATCGTTACATCCATATGCCCTATATTGGATTACTGTGCTGTATTTATGCACCGGTCTGGGAGGCATATTCCATCGTACATTTTGGCTTCCGCGTAAGCAACGAGTGAGCGTAACGAACGAGTTGCTTGCACGGACGCCGACGGACACGAGTGTATTATTTCCGCTATTCAAACATGTACGATGAAATATCCTATTTATTACACTTCCACGGTGGATACATATGCACATTTAGTCTATTTTTGAGATAATAATCAATGCATTGTGATGTGCGCATGAATAGTTATACAATATGACGTGTTTTCCCGAGTTTTGACGTTACGTTGTGCGACATCAAATGTGACGTCATGTAAACTTTTTGAAATCCAAATTACGCAGCTGTTTCTATGAAACAGATATAGCTGAGTGCTGTTTGTTCAATCACATTAACATTCTAGATTAGTGAGACCCTTTCCAAAGTGTCCAATCAGTTTATTTTGATTGTAATAAAACTGAAACATTTTGCATGGTAGCTCGTGGTTTGCAGAAAACAGGCGCGCAATTACGCGGGCGCACGATTCACCCAAATCCTCCCCAAATCCTCATTTTCCCCCCAAATCCTCATGTAATGAATAAGTTATCCAATTAATATGTCTCAAAACCTTTTAATATCGTTCTTAAGAAGTTATTGAACCTGATTTGAATACGTTTGTATGGTAAAAAAGAGTCTTATTTCGATGTTTTAATTTAACTTAGGCATTCTAGCGGGCCGCACGATTCACCCAAATCCTCCCCAAATCCTCACCAAATCCTCATGTAATGAATAAGTTATCCAATTAATATGTCTCAAAACCTTTTAATATCGTTCTTCAGAAGTTATTGAACCCGATTTGAATACGTTTTTATGGTAAAAAGAGTCTTATTTCGATGTTTTAATTTAACTTAGGCATTCTAGCAGCCAAGGGAGATCATCGAAAATAAATGATGAGATAAATGCAAGGGAGATAAATGTTGTTTGACCTATTTTGGTCAATTGAAACATGCAAGTTAAATTACCATTCCAAATGTGTATAATACTATTCATCTGTTTGTTTATATCAATCAACCAATCAATCAATCAATCAATCAATCAATCAATCAATCAATCAATCAATCAATCAATCAATCAATCAATCAATCAATCAATCAATCAATCAATCAATCAATCAATCAATCAATCAATCAATCAATCAATCAATCAATCAATCAATCAATCAATCAACCAACCAACCAATCAATCAATCAATCAATCAATCAATCAATCAAACTCAGCACATATATAGCTTTACAATATGAAAACGTCCGTAAATGTGAAGTGTCTATGCAGTACCTGTGGGGCCCGATATGCAGCAAGTTCTAGCCCATTTGTTTGGGTGGTTGTTGGGAGCCAGCGAATGGTAATTTAACGATCGGCGTTCATCCTTACCGGAATGCCTACCTACATGGTTTGGCCCTCATGTACCGTTTTGGCTCGCTGGTAGTTGAGAGCTAAATCCTAGTATGCTCCATTAAAAAAGAATAAGATATGTACAGATTATATTGTATTCTAATTTCAGGACTGAATATATATAGTTCTGTAAATATTGAGTTCTGATTTTGGGAATTTCCCTCATTGTGGACAGGTTGAATACGGGATAATCCATCCTGTTGGCCCGGCCTTAAATGACCCTGACAGTTTATACGTCTTTAAACACCAATAACTCAATCAATCAATCTAGCCCATTTGTTGCCCATGACTAGTCCCACCCAGGTCACACGTTTGTTTCTGCTATATGTGCTGAATTTGATTGATTGATTGAGATAAAAAAAACAGATGAATAAACATTTGGAATGGTAAATAACTTGCATGTTTCAATTGACAAAAATGGGTCAAACAACATTTATCTCCCTTGCATTTATCTCATAATTTATTTTCGATGATCTCCCTTGGCTGCTAGAATGCCTAAGTTAAATTAAAACATCGAAATAAGACTCTTTTTACCATAAAAAACGTATTCAAATCAGGTTCAATAACTTCTTAAGAACGATATTAAAAGGTTTTGAGACATATTAATTGGATAACTTATTCATTACATGAGGATTTGGGGAGGATTTGGGGGAAAATGAGTATTTGGGGAGGATTTGGGTGAATCGTGCGCCCGATTCTAGCAGCCAAGGGAGATCATACAAATAAATTATGAGATAAATGCAAGGGAGATACATGTTGTTTAAATGTCGTGCGGCCCCAATTACGGGTGTTCTCTTCACGGTGTATTATTTATAAGGCGTTGACGGGTTTTCTCTCACAGCCAAACCCGTGCAAATAATTTGCAAGAGTGTAATAATGACATTATTTATGTGCCATACCCGAATCAATCGAGGACCGAGTCAGAAAGTTAAGCGTCTGTGGAGTTGTTATTTCATGCACCGGATTCACCAAGATTAAATTTTCAGCTGCAGCGGTAAATGTAAACTATTTAGGGTAGTTTTACTAATATAATATTCATTTGAAGCAAAATCGTATTTGCTTATTGGTTTAATTTACAAGCATCTCTACAAGTTAACTGTTTCAGTTAACCAGGTCAGGGACAATTACTGAGTAGAGTTCATTTATTTATAGGAACACTAAATAGAACCTATAACCGTGTGTACCCTTATTTCATGTAATCTTGTCTACTTTCTCTACACATGACAGTGATAATAGAGACGCTCGAAGCTATTAAATTTGATCCTTTATACATCACTAATAACCCAAGTTTTAAATAAGCCGAATATGTATGTCGTATGTTCAGGCAATTATAGTTATAGAACAATATCTCCCAATCATACCAATGCATGGTCGTAGATAGTCGAGAACATCACCGACCCAATTAAGTTGGGTCTTAATTGTGTCGTGATGGCTGCTATTTGTTTATTGGCATTTTATATTTTTCAATAAAACTGAACATTTACAGCATCTAACTGTATAAACACGTGGATTGAACCCTAATATGTAAATTTGATACTTTATCACTGTTTTGGAAAATTCCACAAGAAAATGCCACTTTACAAGAGTAAGCCATCATGACTGTATATCGAGATAGTTATGAAGTCACGACTAGATCGTAGACACCACCACTGTTGCCACAGTGCGCCGTGGCACTATTTTTGTTCTAGTATGCAGGAAACACCATTTTGAGGGTCTAGGTTGAATTTTTTTCTTGGGGAGGGCTCAATAGTCCGCCGTGTCATTATTTTATTCACCGCTACGGGCCTGCATTGTAACACTGTACGGCCACCCTAGAGTGATTAGCTGCATGTTTGCCGCTTTTAGGGTGCACTATATCGCTAAACCACTGTCAACGTTCATTCTTCGCTATATTGTTATTGAGAAAAAATTCTTAAATATTAGACAAAAATATTATAAACTCACCTAATACAGTGTGTATTAGCAAAATTCTTAGATCACTCTCCATACAGTAGAATGTTAACAAAGAACTCTTCCGACACAAATTTGGAATTTATACTACATAAAGTTATATAGATATAAACTACCTTATCTGGAGCTATATGTGGCTGTGACCGGAAAAATGGGGCTTATGGCCAATGTGACCAGTGTAGACCCAAAACAGCCTGCACTGCACATCCACACAATCTGCCCATGGTCAGTAGAGATCCTTATCAGGCTATAGTAGCGCACTAGAAGATTTGGAGTTCTGCTGGCGATAAATCCTATAAGCTCCATTTCTAAAGTGACAGCCACATACAAGTACCGATATTCTGAAGCCTCGCCACTAAACACACAATTGTTGCAACTTTTTTTATATTAGCTGTCTGTATTGTTTTATGGTGGCCTTGTTAATAACATTTCTGATAAAACTATGATCACTAATCAGTGGCTTACCTGGTATGTTTGCAGTCGTTGAGAGGCAAAAATGAGGTCTGTGCTGGAGGGCAGCCGGGCGTGGCTCCAGGGCTCCCACATCCACGTCCCTGATGACTGGCTCTCCGCCTGCGTCGAGTGGATTCACGAGGAGAATCAGGTGTGACAGGTGATATTGTTTGTGGCTGTAACTGGGGAAATGGGACAGCATGTTGTTTGTGGCCAGTTGAGCTCCAGCTGTGACTGTAGAACTAGGGCTTATGTCATTTGTTGCATGTCCTTCACAGTCCTGCAGCATGATAAGGATATATACTTGTATTCATGAATCAAGTCATGCATTTCAGTGACTGAATGGTGGATATATGGTGCTGATCTGGGTCTACTCTGGTTGCATGTGCTATAAATCGCATATCTTCAGTCACAGTCTCATGTGTGAGATGAACTGACCTATAAAGTTCCTGGTCAGCTATATGTAACTCACTCGTGCAGGAGTCATGTTGAGACTATGGCATTCTTTAGAAATTTAATTACTGAATGGAATGGCGCTTAACGGCCCATCAACACAAAAGAGTATCATTTAGGGCCAAGCAATTTAAATGCAGAAGAAAATAACAGTAAAATAGTATGTTAGGGGTGGTAGGCAGTTTAAGGACTGAATAGTGAGCAGTATATGCACTGCTCAAACTCTCAAAAGATCTGTTTGTTTGTCCATTCTATCTCATGTGCTTTTATTTCCAGAAATTCATTTGAATATGTACAATTGTTTTTGTAGCTTAATTTAAAATTAATTTGTAGATATGATGAAGATACATAAATAAAGATAACAGTGCATTCCATTTTCAGCAAACTGTTCCATGTATTAATTGAAAGGGGTCAGTGAGAAGGGGGATAACTCCATGAGGGTGTTAGCCCCCTTATTCCACTGAGACGATTATTAATCAGGATCTTCACTGTTTGCCATTCCATCAATGAAACACCCGTCATGCTTCTCACAAACAATATCAAGCGTTACCCGGCTACAGCAGTGTGCTATTTCATCAGGAGCTACACTGTCCATAAATGCCATAAGCAATATTACTCCAGTCACGGCCACATATTACCATATCATTATCATTTGATAAATACATGTACTTGGTTTAATTGAAGGGGTCATTGGAATAAGCGTGCTAACTCTCACAAAACCTTTAAACCCCATTGCTCCAATCACAGCCAAATATTAGTTACCTCTAATACAGGGGGATGGGTTGTGACCTAGGGGTTAGAACACCTGACTTTCAATCCGGAGGTTGTTGGTTCAAACCTCGCATTAGGCATCAAAAATAGTTTCTGTCGTGCCTGATTTAGCAGAAGGTGCGACCATAGTCGCCACTTTTTCCACTTCGTCATCATGGAATATCTTTAATATTACTTGATGGATTGCTTCAATATTTGGACACCTGATATATGTGAGCATTTGGAACACACTCATGCCGCCATTAACATGACGTTGACCTTTTTTACCTTCACATTTTTTTTTCAACCTTGACCTTCTCTGACGGTTTTTGCGATGCTTACTTTAGCACATGCCCATGATCATGTTACGGTCAAATACCTCGGCAGGGGTGACACCGCTTCCGTGGCAGAATTATTTTTTTTTCATCCCAGTGGACTTTCGGATGAGACATGGAAACCTAGGTCCCGTCCCTAGCGTTAAATCCGTTGACTTTCGCTTATATTACAGGGAGGTAATCCAGGACAGGATCAGGTGAACTCCCTTGTGTACGAGCAGTGGCTGCTGGCGGACCTACACGAGCTGGAGACGCAGTGTCTACCAGCAGAGGTCCACACCACAGCCAAGTACGAACTGACCGGAACTTACTCTCTACAGGTAGAGCACTGATGATACAATCTCCTTTAATGTGTTGTTTTAATTAGAACAAACAGAGCTTGCAATCTTTACCTGTCAATGATGTTGATGACCTGTCAGTGACATAAGACCGATGTGAGCAACAAAATGAGATTAGTTTCTGTTTGCGACACATTTGTAATGATTTAATATGGTATTTATTAAACTTGTCGACTATTTTCATAAGAAACTTGGCATAGCCTCGTTTCTTATGAAATCAGTAAACTCGTTAAATAAATATCATATTAAATCATCACTCCTGTATGATCCTCTATATATGGCTTGTCTGGATGTCGGGTGTTTCACTGACTGACTGTTGAATGCAGAGCTGCCAACTGTTCCGATTTTTCCGTATTTGTTCCGGAAAATACGTTAGAAATACGGATGTACGGACAACAATTAAAAAGTACGATTTTTTAAAAAAATCAGCGCGGGAATATCGGGAAATAATAATTTCATTTCCAAATTCTTCAAATAAGTCCTATTTTTTTATTTACCCTGAATCATACTCGTCTAGGCGCTTACCATTTTGATTCTTGTTGTGTAGGAATAGTAGTTTCAAGCGATATTGATTTCTTCATTGCGTATATTCTTAAAATGTTTTCTCCAAAGCGCGCAGCCGACGAATCTGGGTCTTTTTTATCGAAAGAAGTTAGGAGAACACAGACGTTCATCACTGATTACAGCGAGACATGGCCTCATTTGGTCCTGTCAAAGTGCGGTGATGAATTTGCGTCTTGCAAGCAGTGTAATTGTGATTTTTTCGGTTGGTCATGTGGCCGTGGCTCTAAAAAATTACTTTAAGATTGAAGATTGAAGTGACTACTGATTTGTGTTCTGGAAAACATATATGTGGTGTTCCTGAAAATAGCCCCTTTTTCTCTCCATGTTCCTCATGTGACCAACATGGGGTTGGCAGCTCTGCGAATGGTGCAGTCCCTGAATACACTGCTCACATTCCATAAGCCCTATTTCTCCAGTAACACCCACATTTGACGATTTGATGAATGAAGTCTTCCTTGGTAGGTGGACAGCATCTTGGATGTGGGACAGTCCTTCTACTCGCAGCAGTTAAAGGTCAAGGGCACAGAGAACGGCAATGTCGTGGTCTCTGCCGACGACCCACACCAGAAACCGGTAAGCTGGTCAGTGAATGGCTTCTTCAGTAGGACAATTTGATGGTTCCAATATAAGGTTTGATCATGTCCAGCCGTGTGCAAACGTTTGCTGTGGCCCGAGGAAACTGTTTGAATCCCAAGGCCGCAGGCCGCGGGTTCAAACAGTTCCCGAGGGCCACAGCAAACGTTTGCACACGGCTGGACATGATCAAACGTCATTGTTACATTTCCAACAAAAAACTGATGTAATTTGAGCATTATATTCAGTATTTTCAGTACTTTTATAAAATCGTCCCATTCACGTAGATAATTTTCGGTATGCATATTCTGGGGCCGTGTCATGAACGTCATGGAGTAGTGACGTCATGAAGGCACTTCCGCGTAGTGACGTCATGAAGGCACTTCCATTACGCGCGGCCCCGGAATGAGCATTGCCTAAAGCCATGTGCAAACAGCACGCGCTATTTGTTTGCACATATGTGCAAACAACGGAAACCATGTAACAATGAGTGGCTGCCACATATCTATTGTGGGGAAATAAATAATGAAATTTTTAAAAAATAAGTTATTAAATGCTATAAAACATTTTTGGGAAATTAATCTCCGGCATCAACTGGGTTTCTAACCTTTCAACCATTGTTAGAGAGATAGGTGACTTACCATGACAGAAGAGGGTTAACAAGTTTCAACCAGTGTAGCTCCTGTCGCTGATTTCATCAAACTTGCACAGTATACTTATATAGCAAAGTGTACTTTGAGGGAGTAATCATTTATTTTTCCCGAAATGCATTATTTCATATAGAACCAACGATTGCATATATTTGATGATTAAAGTAGGCAGAATTATGATACTGAATTTATTACATTATTACAGCCAAAATGGCTGTGATAATGTAATACATTCAGTATAATAAAAATTAATAAATTTGAAATTGAAATTTTTACCTCAAAGTGTACTTAGCAAGATAAGTATACTTTGCAATTTTGGTGAACTAGGCTACAGATCTGCCTGTGCATCCTTAAATCTGGTCAGTGCCTACACTATTCGCTATTCTTTTGGAGAGGAGAAAAATATATTGTACTTGGTAATTATAACAAAAAATTCATGTCATGGTGATGACTGTGCTTAGCATATACATGTACCTACATTTGTTTTTTGTCCCACCCTCATTAGTGGAAAGTCAGACATGGTGGTCACAATTTCGGCATATGCGTTGGCGCCAATGATTTTGGACATGCGCCCAAATGTTGGAATATCTCCTGATCTGTTACTTGGATCATTACCAAACTTAATCAATACCTTCCTCATATTGATGACTATCCATACAGTACCATTTTGTTGATCTTTGTCTTTGTGACCTTGACCTACGTGGGTGAGACACTGTCCTGCTAACACCTTATTTGATCTCGAGATGTCCATGGAGGTCAGAGCATTAATGCCTAGCCAACTGTAATTGCCCACACCAGGAACCCATTTCACTAAACTTTGTATGATATAAACGTATGTACAAAGGTTTTTATGACTTCGCTTTTCACATTAACCCTTAGACCGCTATCTTATTTTTGTTGTCGTCTGCTGTTTATTTTCTATTTTCCATTTTTATCATCAAAAACATGCTTTGACAGCACTTTTGAATAATTTACAACATGCTTTGACAGCACTTCAGACTCATTTCCATTGGAAATGATTCTGAAGTGCTGTCAAAACATGTTTTTATTGAGAATTAAGGCAAGATATAAAAGCAACTGCAGACGACAATTATTGTGAGTAGCGGTCTAAGGGTTAACATTGTTTACTACCATTTTCGACATATGTACGCAGACAAATCATGAAATGTAAAAAAATATCCACAACTTTACCAACATTGGCTGTCAGTGTTGTCAGAGCTCCAGATAAGGTGCATTTTAGCGTATTTTACACACTTATTTTAGCAGAATACGCATTGATTATCAAAAGTGAGAGTGAAAAATACTCTCAGAAATGTGACAATACCCATTGATTTTCAAATTGCGTAGTGAAAATACTGTAATAAAGTTGAAAATTCACTTAGTTGAGCTGCAAAATGCAGTTTTGGTTTTTGCAGCTCAAATAAGTGAATTTTTTTTATCATTTGTTCCTTATTTAATAAGGAAGTAAATCAATACTACATTTATAAAAGTAAAATACACATTGAATTTGAAATCTGGGGGTATATTACTCTTTAGATACAAAACTTATCTGGAGCTCTGGTTGTTCGGCTATCTTTCGGAGATTTGTGTTAAAGTGTCAAGCTGTCTCCGTTACTGTAAGTCGGATTGGTTAGAAGCGTTACAGATATATTTACTGTCATCCATACTTTCATTCTATAGCCCACCCATGCAGCCCCTGTGCTCGAGGTCAAAGTCAAATGGCTAAAAAAAACTTGCGTTAAGGTTTTTGAGGGGTACAGTGCAACCTCTCTACAACAGCCACCCATGGGAAGATGCAAACTTGACTGTTATAGAGAGATGGCTGTTGTAGGGAGGTTATTGCTGAATTAAATTTTATCGTCTGATGTTTATTTATTTTCTTCAATAATTCTCAATAAAACATGTTTTGACAGCATTTTAGAATCATTTCCAATGGAAATGATTCTAAAGTGCTGTCAAAACATGTTTTTATTGAGAAAGAATGCAAAATTAACATCAGACGACAATTTTCATGCTCAGCAGTCTAAGGGTTAGATATAGAGGAAATCATCCATTTGGGATATAAAATAGCGGCTGTTACAGAGAGGGTGTTGTTGTAGAGAGGTGGTCGTTCGGGGAGGTTTGACTGTACATCCATCAGTGTTACTGATTTCTTGTTTTCCATGCTGCCTATGTGTAGTGGGAGCCGAAGCCGACGCGGATGCTGCTGATGAAGCTGACGGATGGTAAACACAGTGTACAGGCAATGGAGTACCACCCCATCTCCAGCCTCAACCCCCAAACTGTGCCCGGCACCAAGGTATACTGCCACAAATCACCTCTCGATTCTCAGGAAATGGATCTGGATTGTCACAAAATAGACCTGGCTTGTCACAAAATAGCTCTGGATTGTTGGGAATTAGATCTGTTAGAAATAATTCTGCATGGCCAGAAGATAGCTCTTGTCACAAAATAGCTGTTTAATAGTAGAATTATTCGATTGATCGACTTTGTGAATGGATCAGAATCAATTGTCTTAATAAGAAATAGCAGCTATGGGTAATGTGTCACTAATACCGTATAGGTCCATGTGACCGGCCCGGTCCTGTGTCGCCGTGCCGTGCTCATGTTGGCTGAGTCGAACATCCGGGTGCTGGGGGGCGAGGTGGACACACTCATCGAGGCCAATACACCGCTCAACGTTCTCCAGTCCGCCATGTAAGTCGTTCTGCCATTGTATTGGGACACTTCATTGTCATGTCCGCATATGCCTCCTTCTGTGCTAACAAAGCATTTACATAATATTTAACCCTTTCACCCCTAAGTTACTGGAATGGATTTTGATATGGTAATTGTGTAACCAATCCAGTCGTCTCAAAATGATTTTCAAACTAGTCCATTTATGAAAAAGGGGTGTTTTAGTTCTAACAAATATGAAAATTACATGCAAAAAGTGCAGATCCTGATGAGACGGCTCGTCACGAGCAGGCTCATCTGGATTTACACTATTTGTCAATACCACTATACAGGCCTGTGGTGTTGAAAGGGTTAATTTGGAAAGTTTGCAGGAAGCTAACTTCTTGATTACAATAGCGGCCATACTGCAGTGCATCCATCAGAAATCTGCATTGAATTTTATATTTTCCTAATATCTCTGCAACCATAGATTGGGTTGACTTGGACCTTCATATGCTTGTTTACAATCATCCATATTTCGACCTATACAGCAACCATACCCAAGGTGAAAGTCAATGACAGAAATAAATTTTATAAAGTTTATTAGTACCTTTTCTTTCTCACACCATCAGGTAGACTTCAAACTTCATAATTAATTCTTTATACAAATCCATATTTTCATGACAATATCCCCCACAAGTCCAAGGTTCAGGGGACCATTTCACTAATCTTTGTACGACTAAAATGTAGGACTGGGACGATACATTTATGTATCGGTGCATCGCGATACGAAGGCTGGCGATACGCGTATTAATAAAAAGACGATATATCGGGAAATTTCTTCTACGTCCAATTCAGGGTTTTGTATCAAATGCAAAAAGTGCAGATCCAGATGAGCCGGCTCGTAACGAGCCGTCTCATCAGGATCTGCACTTTTTGAAATATTCAGGTTATGAATATTCATGTTTATGCAAACCAGGTGTTTTTTAGTTCAAATCAGCTAGTATGTATGCTAAAAAGCATAGTTTTAGTGTAGCTACGCCAGTTTTGTCTATATGCAACAGCGTAGGTCGCTACTACAGAACTGCTTATAGAAAGTAGTTGACGTCTATTTTGTTTCTAAATTATTGTATCCCCCGGACTCCGTCGGGGGATACTATGGATTTGACAGAGCGCATAACTCGAACACCCTTTGGAATATTTTCATGAAACTTCACACATGCATAGACCACGACCCGAAGGTGTGTCGCGCACAAGAATGACAACTCTTGCATAGCTAATTTTTGAGTTATCTCCCTTTTTTGTTTCTCGCACTGATTTCGTGTCCGGAGCATAACTCCACCACCCTTTGGAATATTTTCATGAAACTTCACACATGCATAGACCACGACCCGAAGGTGTGTCGCGCACAAGAATGACAACTCTTGCATAGCTAATTTTTGAGTTATCTCCCTTTTTTGTTTCGCGCACTGATTGACCATAACTCGACCACCCTGTGGAATATTTTTATGAAACTTAACACATTCAATTAGACCACGAACCGAAGGTGTGTCGTGCACAAGAATGACAACTCTTGCATAGCTAATTTTTTAGTTATCTCCCTTTTTTGTTTTCGCGCACTGATTTCCTGTCCGGAGCATAACTCAACCACCCTTTGGAATATTTTCATGAAACTTCACACATGCATAGACCACGACCCGGAGGTGTGTCGCGCACAAGAATGACAACTCTTGCGTAGCTAATTTTTTAGTTATCTCCCTTTTTTGTTTTGCGCACTCTACAAACTGGACAATAATGCGTGAAGACCCGTTTTCTCGTCTGCTCTGTACACCTTTTCTCGTGTGCTCTGTACACTTTACCTGTAGAGAGAACAATAGAGACTGGGAGAACCATGTGCTAGCATGGGCTTGCATGTGCAAATGTCCAGTGCTTGACCACTGCTGACCACAGGTAATTTATACAGGTAAATTACTACATTGGGTACTGTGTTGAAAATATTGTGGCATTATGTGGACCTGTGCAGATATATGTAGATAAATATAGGACTATTAAAAAATAATCTGGGCTCCAGTAGCAAGCATTATTATTTTGAAACTTTTTTTTTCCATTTTTTTTTTTTCATTCTTTTTTTTTCTCCATTTTTTCCATTCTGGGCTCCAGTAGGGAACATTATTCTTTTATTTTTTTTAAATTTAATTTAATTTTTTTTTCCATTTATTTTTTTACATTCTTTTTCAATTTTTTACCTGACCACTAACTTATTACAGGTAATTTATACAGGTACATTATTACATTTCCGTAACTATTAACAAAAATTCTGGGCTCCAGTAGCGAGCATTATTATTTTATTTTTTTTTGTATATTACATTTCCGTAAATTGTGTTGAAAATATTGTGGCATTATGTGGACCTGTGCAGATATATGTAGATAAATATAGGACTATTAAAAAAAATTCTGGGCTCCAGTAGCAAGCATTATTATTTTTAATTTAAAAAAACAAAATTCATTTATTTATTTTTTCAAATTCTTTTTCAATTTTTGTCTAGTAGCATAAGGTCGTAAGTGCTATATACAGACTATTATCATGTAATAAAACAATTATTGACTAGTGAGCCATAGAATATAATCTGATATTCTATGGCTCACTAGTCAATAATTGTATAATATGTTCGGGCCAGTGAAAATTGCTTTCGGGCCCAGGCTCGAGGTCAAGGCGGGACAAGGCGAGGCATCTGATTCGGCGGAATTCTTGTTTACTTATCTCCCTTTGTTGTTTCGTGCTCTGATTTTGTATCCAGAGCATAACTCGAACACCCTTTGGAATATTTTTATGCCCCACCACGATAGTGGAGGGGGTATTTAGTGTTACCCTCGTCCGTCCGTCTGCACACACGACTTGTTGTAAGCGTACGGGGATCTTATTGGGTAGGGTTAGGATAGTGTTGGGTACTCTTGTTGGGTATTTTTATACAGTAAAAACCCAACAAGTATTCATTCGTAGGAACGTGCGTCCCGTCCTCCCGTCCGTCCGTCCGTCACAAAACTTTAACACTCGGGTAAATGTCTCATAATTTCTTCATCCTTCGACCGATCTGCTTCATATTTCATATACACATTGCTATGATGGTTCACTACCGCCCTGTGCCAAATCCACGTTCGTCCTGCCCCCGGCAAGCCCAGGGTCAAGGTCACATACTTGGTGCTTCAAAAACTTTAACGCTCGGGTTAATATCTTATAATTTCTGTTTTCTTTCACGTATCAGCTTATATTTCATATACACATTGCTCTAATGGTCCTCTACCGCCCTGCCCTGCCAAATCCACATTCGTCCTGCCTCCCCGCCAAGCCCAGGGTCAAGGTTACATACTTGGTGCTTCAAAAACTTTAACGCTCGGGTAAATATCTTATAATTTCTGTTTTCTTTCACGGATCAGCTTCATATTTCATATACGCATTGCTCTAATGGTCCTCTACCGCCGTGTGCCAAATCCACGTTTGTCCTGCCCCCGCCAAGCCCAGTGTCAAGGTCACATACTTGGTGCTTCAAAAACTTTAACTCTCAGGTAAAAGAAAATTTTGACTTGGAATTTGGCCTCATTTATTATCAAAGCGATATGTGGGACATCCGTGTTCTATGAACACATTTTCTAGTTTATTAAACTTCACACATGCATAGAAGACGACCCAAAGGTGTGTCGCACGTAAGAATGACAACTCTTGCGTCGTTAATTTCTTAGTTATCTCCCTTTGTTGTTTCGTGCACTGATTTCGTGTCTGGAGCATAACTCGAACACCCTTTGGAATATTTTCATGAAACTTCACACGTGCATAGACCACAACCCTAAAGGTGTGTCACGCAAGAATGACAACTCTTGCATCACTAATTTTTTAGTTATCTCTTTGTTTTTTTCCGTCACTGATTTTGTCTCCGGAGCATAACTCGAACACCCTTTTTAGCTCACCTGAGCGAAGCTCATGTGAGCTATTGTTACCGCAATGTGTCCATCGTCGTCCGTCGTCGTCGTCGTCGTCGTCCGTGAACATTTTCAAACGTCTTCTCCTCAGTAACCATTGGGCCTATGGTCACCAAACTTCATGGTCATGGTCCTTAGGTAGGGGGATTACAAAATTGTTAAAATGACTTCATTACGTATTCCAAGATGGCTGCCGTCTAAAAATAGCACAAATTCTTAAAAAATCTTCTTCTCAAGAACCGCCAACCGTATTTCGACAAAACTTGGTAGGAATGATCGATGTACATTGCTCTTTCAAAGTTGTTAAAATGGTGACCCTGGGCTTAAAAATGGGCGTGGCCCGTGGGGTCAAATTGGGGTCAAATTTTATTTTTGACTGAATATGGTCATTTCATATATCAAATTGAAGGTATCAATGAGGCGATCACTCTGGTGAATTTTTTGTCGAAATCGGATTGTTATGTCATCCAAGATGGCCGCCGAAAGGTCAAAAGTTCGTTCTTTTATTAGAGATTTCAAAATTCTTCTTCACATGAACCGCTTGGCCCATGGTAGCCAAACTTAAAAGTTATGGTCCATGGGTGAAGCCTTTTCAGATTTGTTAAAATGGAGGTCATCGCTAATCCAAGATGGCCGCCGTCTAAAAATAGCATAAATTCTTAAAAAGTCTTCTTCTCATGACCCGCTTGCCGGATTTCGACGAAACTTGGTAGGAATGATCGATGTACATTGCTCTTTCAAAAGTTGTTAAAATGGTGACCCCGTGGTCAAAAATGGGCGTGGCCCGTGGGGTCAAATTGGGGTTAAATTTTATTTTTGACCGAATATGGTCATGTCATATATCAAATTGAAGGTATCAATGAGGCGATCACTCTGGTGCATTTTCTGTCGAAATAGGATTGTTATGTCATCCAAGATGGCCGCCGAAAGGTCAAAAGGTTGTTCTTTTATTAGAGATTTCAAATTTTTCTTCACATGAACCGTTTGGCCCATGGTAGCCAAACTTAAAAGTTATGGTCCATGGGTGAAGCCTTTTCAGATTTGTTAAAATAGAGGTCATCGCTAATCCAAGATGGCCGCCGTCTAAAAATAGCATAAATTCTTAAAAAATTCTTAAAAAATTCTTCTCATGAACCGCTTGCCGGATTTCGACGAAACTTGGTAGGAATGATCGATGTACATTGCTCTTTCAAAGTTGTTAAAATGGTGACCCCGGGGTCAAAAATGGGCATGGCCCGTGGGGTCAAATTGGGGTCAAATTTTATTTTTGACCGAATATGGTCATGTCATATATCAAATTGAAGGTATCAATGAGGCGATCACTCTGGTGCAATATTTGTCGGAATCGGATGATTATGTCATCCATGATGGCCACCAAAAGGTCCATTTATTCAAGATTTTTGACGTCTTTTTCTCAGGAACCACATGGCCGATGCTGGGTGAAGCATTTTCAGATTTTGTAAAATGAGTCTTCGCTTAATCCAAGATGACCGCCATCTAAAAATAGCACAATTTTTTTAAAACACATGAACTCAATGTCACATTCTCCTCTGGTGTTCATGGAATCAGGTGAGCGAATTAGGGCCATCATGGCCCTCTTGTTTCAAACTACTTGCGTATCTGGGGAGAGGGATACACATGCGCTTGTCGACAAGCGTCCATTTCTAGTTTTATTATAGGAATGAATGGCCTTTTTGTGGAATTTATCGGGGTATAAACTTGGAAAAGTTGCGGGAATACTGGACGAAGGCCGGAAGGCCTCGTCCAGTATTCCCGCGACTTTTCCAAGTTTATATCCCCGATAAATTCCACAAAAAGGCCATTCATTCCTTATAATTCCAGCATTTGAAATAAATTCATCAAGAAAATGTGTTTAGTTTCCGTTTTCTTAAGAATTATTTTAACTGCGCCTCACGGTTACGGAAAGTAGTTTGGCATATGGGAGTTTACTGGGATATAAATTTTGGACAGAGACTGCTACGGACCAATCAAATGTTAGGGAATTGTGTAAATATTTTTGTGCTCGAATTATTCTTTTATTAGTGTCAAAAGACACAACTGGTCTCGTGTAATTTATAACTCTCAGATAAATTTTCTTCTCACATGAAACATAATAAATAAAAAATATATAGAATTTGTTTTGTCTTTTCAACAAATGTTGAGAAAAGCCCCAAAGGGTCTGTCTGTATTCTGGTTATGGGTCTAAATTTAGAATCACAGTAATGTTTTCAGGACGAATTCCAAAAGAAATGCTGTTGTGTGGTCTCATCTAATTACAGTATATTAGTACATAATAAGACATACATTTTTGCTGGCTCGTACCGATGTATCGTATCGTTATGCCCGTATTGTGATACATGTACGTATTGTATCATGCCATACCCGTATCGTCCTAGCCCTACTAAAATGTTCGTAATTGCAAATTTAGGATCGTCTGGAAATTTCAATTGATGGATTTACATTTATAGAGCATAGGCTGCATATGCAACCTATGCTCAATAAATGTAAATCCAATAATTGTTTACAATTTTGCACTTACGAACATTTCAGTCGTACGAAGTTTAGTGAAATGGGCCCCAGGTGAAATTGCCTTGCAGAATTTAATTGTTTTAAGAACATGTATACATAAAAACATGGACCATCAAATGCCTCTACAGGCACGGTACATGTGCCACAGTCATCCGCTTTTGTTTTATTAATTCACCTTAAAATTGCTAGAGTAACTGATAGAGTAACTAATTTTTTTCTGGCCGCTGGGCGAGTAATAATAGAAAACTATTAATTCCTCTTAAAATTTCTGACCGATGCAGATCTGAAAAATGTATGTGTTCTGTATTTTGCAAATGTCATTGTTTGGTGACAAAATGTACGAAGCACATGCACAGTTCAAAGACTTTTGCCCTGTATTGACATAAACTACAGAAAACCTGGCTGGTTTGTTTCGACATCAATACCTGCGAACAATGGCCATTCAATAAGGGAGGTAATGCCAGAGCCGGGCCTGTATTGTAAAGTCACATTGATGTCTAACTGTGGAAATGTACACAGGTGAAAGACTGTGACACATAAAAACGTGCCCATTGAAAAAATCCCATTACCCCACCTACCTGTTATATTTTGTTTATGTCACATATCCAAGTCTTTCACCTGTGGAAATGTATTTTGTTACAGATTTCTACTTTTGGCTAAATTGAGCACAGTTTTGCCCTATTGTGCTACAAAATGTGTGTATTGTAGGGAGGCGAGTACAGAGTTTGCTGGCAAGTGCCACAAGCAGCAGTTTAATGGCAGCGTAGTTACGTACCCCAACAAGGACGACTCCAAATGTTCCGTGGGCTCGCTACAGTTCAACACGAGACAGCAGGGTGTGCCGGGAAACTCGGTGGTGGGCAATAACAGGGGATCATTGTCACAGTTCAGGGGTGGGTCGGTTAAACGGGAAGTCCACTCACAGAAACCAGGTGTGTACTTTTATATGGGCCAGGGGCCCATTTCACTAAACTTTGTATGACTAAAATGTTAGTAAGTGCAAAATTATGATAGACTAAATTTCTCAATAACAATATTTTCTTGTATTATTAAAACAAGTATTGGATTTATGTTTATTGAGCATAGGCTACATATGCAGCCTATGCTCAATAAATGTAAATCCATCAATTGAGATTTCCAGACGATCCTAAATTTGCACAAGTTTACGAACATTTTAGTCGTAAGTTTAGTGAAACGGGCCCCAGGATCTGATAAACCAGGCTTATTGCCTTTGCCACCAGTGAAGACCCTGTCTGTAGATCCAGTTGGATCAGATCTACACGGTTTGTTCAGCGAACCATCGTGTATGAATCCAGCAAACAAAGCAGTTTTTCAGGTTACAGGACTGCTGGTTACAGGACTGCTGAGGCTGGTCAGTACCTACATTGGTCAGCAATGAATTCAGCCCAGTTATGTCAGATTGTGGTTCATTCACCAGAATGCAATATTGCCATCTCTGTTTATGACTACAATTATAACAAGCGAAGGTTATATACACCAGTGTGCCCAAACAATGTGTGAATTATATTGCACACACTGCTGCACATGTGTAGGAATGTGGTAAGTTTCACGTACAATCGGTTACCTTCACCGACCTTATATAAAGACCTGTGAATAGAACAGAACATACTTTTATTTAAAGTCAGGTTGTGCTTGTAAACAACCACGAAATGGGGTTGTACTTAATGATCAAATAAGTTTAGTTACCTAGCAAATTTAGGATCGTCTGGAATTTTCACTTGATGGATTTACATTTATTGAGCATATGCAGCCTATGTTCAATAAGTGTAAATCCAATACTTGTTTACAAGAAAACATTGTTAATGTGAAATTTACAGACTATCATAATTTTGCACTTGAGTGATAACAACATATACTTTCATTCAAAAACGACTACAATGGGGGACAACCTGTTTGTAAATTTAGATACCTGTGAATGGGTATTCTGCAAGAAATGGGTTAATTGGACATTTATTTAGTGATGAACCAGTCTTGCAATGAATATGTAAACCATACTATTTAATATAGCAATACTGTTTGATATGTCACCAGTGGTCCTAATCAATGGTATTTTCCTTTCTAGCGGTCGCTCTACAAATGGCTGATGAGCAGGTAAGATATCAGATCATTGACTTTTGTGGCTACAATTTCAGGTTTAACAATGAAGTCCTTAATCAGATCATAGAACATGTATTGCAGCCTAATTTGGAATTTAATGTGTTTGGTAAAATCTTCAAAATGCTTCATTGAGTAAAAGTTGTAGACCATCATTAGACTGCACTTTGAATTGGTGTCACATTGCCTGTCGTGTGAAACACATGATAGTGTAGGATATATGTGATCATAATCTACAGAACGTATTCAAAATTTTAAGTTCAGCCATTGTTTTCATATTTATATCATATAGAGCTCACAGCCCAGATGGACATCATTTGTAAATGTTACCACAATACAAATATGTTGAAAGTCTTTCAATATTATCTAAGGATGGGTCGTGGCCTAGGGGATATGGCATTGGACTTTATTACTGGAGACTGTAATCCTAGGCTTGAAAAATACTAACATTGTATTCCCATTCCACTGGTCTGTCGGATAACATTTTAAACTGTGGTTCCATCGCTATATGACCTTAGCTGTTATTGGGATGTCAAACTCATTCACTTTCACTTTTTAAATATTTTCTCAATGTTACAAGTTTGTTGTGGTCTCATTTATAGGAGAAAATAAGAAAAACCTTGGTTACTGATCTGTATAAGAGTTTATAACCAGTTTCTTACATATTATAATTTATACCCAGTGTATAGCGTGAACAACTTGCAGACTCGGTGTAATTCACATTGGTCCCTACGCTGATCACAAAGACCACAGGAGTGATCACAGGTGACGGGGAAAAAATCACATGACGGTGTATATATAGTATCTATACAAGTAACAATTTACTATCAGATTAGTTGTTCCCATCACCTGTGGGTGTGATTGGCTTAGCTGTTGTGCATTACCGTAATAACCCTACATATTTGAATACCATTTGTTTTGGGAAAAACCCTAGGGGTTTCCCAAAACAAATGGTGTACAAATATATTGTTATTGTGATAATCCAGTACAGCCATACCAGCCCTAAGCATTGGGACACTCGTTGTTGTGGGAAACTAGTTTGAATTTTCCGGAGTGTTCGACAGAGACCAGAGATCGATCTTCTACTGTATTTATATGTTTCCTACAATGGATATTTATTGTTGTTACTGTATACTGTTTTGCTAGTGGGACGATGATGGATTTCTGGATGAAATGGAGATTGATAACTTCGATCATCTTAACGTCCCTGCTCCACTGGATAGACACCAGCAGGCGAGACCGGGGACCAGCAGTATCAGATCTAATGGTCCACATCACCCGAGGCTGGGAACCAGCAATAACCGACCGAGCATAGAGAGACCTCACATAAAGACGAGTGCTAGTCAGCAAGGCAGGCTCCCCGTGGGTGGTGGACGTATACAGGGCGGGGTCACGCCTACAGGTCGAATGTCCAATAGAAACAATTTAGGTCCGCCCTCCAATGTTGGACAGACAGGGATAGCGAGACAGACATTGACGTCACATGCTGATGAATTCCCAGATTTCGAGGATATGGATTTTGATGATTTTGGTGAAGATTTTAATCATGTTTCTAAAAATACTGGAAATCGTCATTCTGCGAGTGTTCCAAAAACATCTGGAAATGCGAAGAACAGTAATACGATTACTGAACATGATATTCCTGATATGGGTGATTTTACTGAAGGTTTTGAAACTGTGTCTAGAAACATTTCAAATAATCTTCTAACCCCTGCAGCAAGTAGCGCTAATTTGGAAACATTTGATGATCTGTTTGATGGAGACGATGATGACTTTGATTTTTTTGGGGAGGATAACTCCAGTATGACCATTTCCACCAATATAACAGTTACATCTAACAAGCGGAATTACAATTCATTAAACCCCAGTTTAGCAACACAACCTTCGACACATGCCACCAAACAGGCAATTACACCTGTGAATAGACATCCACCTGGTGCTGGCAGTGTGAACCTTCAACAAGGGAATCTACATCCACCCATTGGCAGTCGCGAACCAATGCTGATTAAGAATGTGAACATCAACATTACTGTGGGTCCCCACAGCCCGGCCCAAGTACAGCCGACCCCCCTACAGCCGGCACAGAGGGGTCAGAGGTCAGGCAACATCGGTATTGTGCCACTCCCTCGTGGTGACACTGGTCCTGCCCACAGCACAGGTGGGCCGGGTGAGAGTGAGCAGAGAAAGAAACCGAAACTGATGCTGGGCAAAGTAAGGGCAGACACAGGGCCAACAAACCAACCCAGTGTACGGAGCAATCAATCGGTGATGCCTGGTGTGATAGACGAACCCACGTACAATATAACAGGTGTGTGTTTACAATTTTACAAATTATTTGTTAACACCCTTAGAATGCTGGAAATGAAAATTGTCGTCTGCTGTTGTTTTATATTTTGTTCTTTCTCAATAAAAATATGGTTTGACAGCACTTTAGAATCATTTTCATAGGAAATGATTCTAAAGTGTTGTCAAACCATGTTTTTATTGAGGAAATAAGAAAATAAACAGCAGACGACAAAATTTAATTCAGCATTTCAAGGGATAACTGTCTCCCTGTGCATACATGAATGGTTCGAAATTGGCTTCAATTTAAGACGGGATATACTAATATGTTGCTGTGACTGGAGAAATGGGGCATATGGGATTTGTGACCCGTGTAGCTCCTGGCCAAATCACACTCTTGTAGTCTGATAACTATCTTTATTGCTTATTAGAAGCATGACGGGTGTTTCATTGATGGAAAGGCGAACACAGATCCTGCACAGACTGATGCGCAAGCTGATCTCGATCTACACTGGTCACAAAATCCATAATCCACATTTCTCCAGGAAAGGCGAACACAGATCCTGCACAGACTGATGCGCAAGCTGATCTCGATCTACACTGGTCACAAAATCCATAATCCACATTTCTCCAGTGACAGCCACATACATGACATGTCTTATTGTGATGTTCTGCAATGTGACGACATCAAAAAGGAAATACATGGATGTTTGGTCGGGCGAATGCGACGGCATAAATTAATGGTGGGGGTTCCTCCTTATAGGAATCACGATTTGCCTGGTTTGGCCCTCAGTTGTGTTTTTATCTCTGGCTCTTTTGTTACCTGGGAGTGCCATTATAAAAGTACAATGTAGTAAGACTATTACTGATCTTACTGATTTTGGGAGGGGGCCAAGTGATTCTGGTATGGCAAGGATCTGGCATCAGATAAGGATTATTTTGATTTCAGGGCTGAATATATATTTATTTTTATTGTAAATATTCAGTTCTGATTTTGGGATTTCCCCCCATTTGTACAGGTATATGGGATTTAGTACTAAACCCAGTGACCCGGTTTTAAATGACCTTAGCTGTTGATATGCCGTTAAACCCCAACAAACAAACAAAAGGAAATACATTTTATACTTCCATGCAGAAGCTTGTGTTGTTTTGGTTCTACTCATTGTGTACATGTACCTACTGTCTATTTCACGAAACCTGCCCAATGTTTACGCTATGTCCACAAAAACAATTTTTTTTTTATAATATTTAATTTTTAAAAAATTTAAGAATGAGTCTTCTTTTTTAAATGACCAATGACCTTAGCTGTTGATAGGCCGATAAACACCATTAAACAAACAAAACTTCTGATTGGAGAAATATGGCTTATGGTAATTATGACCACTGTAGCGCATAATCAAATACATGTAGCACACACATGTAGCCTGATAATGTTCTATATTGCTTGTCAGAAGCATGGCGGGTGTTTCATGACTGGAATGGCGATTAGTGCAGATCCTGATCAGACTGTGCGGATGCACAGGCTGATCTGGATCTACACTGGTCGCAAAACCCATAAGCCCCGTTTCTCCAGTCACAGCCACATATAGGTTTCAGTAACACAATCCTAGTTGATTTCAGATTCCGACAGCCACTACCCATACATGTACCTGACAACTGTGATCAAACAGCCAGTGTTGGCGCAGGCCAGGATCTACACGATCAAGGTATAAATTCACAGATATTGTACATGTACCTGACAACTGTGATCAAACAGCCAGTGTTGGCGCAGGCCAGGATCTACACGATCAAGGTATAAATTCACAGATATTGTACATGTACCTGACAACTGTGATTAAACAGCCAGTGTTGGCTCAGGCCAGGATCTACTCAGTCGAGGTATAAATTCACAGATATTGACAGTACCACAACTGGACAAACAGCCATGTTGGTCAGGCCAGACTACACGTCAAGGTATAAATTCACAGATATTGTAACATGTACCTGACAACTGTGATCAAACCCCGTGTGGTGCAGGCCAGGATCACATCAAGGTATAAATTTACAATATGTAACTCATGTACCTGAAATTCACAGATAATTGTAACATAAACATGACCAACTGGTGAAATTCACAGCATGTGTGCTGGCCAGGATCTACACATCAAGGTATAAATTCACAGATATTTGTACATGTACCTGACAACTGTGACAAACACCAGTGTTGGTGCAGGCCAATCTGACAACGGTTCCAAGGTAAAATTCACAAGATATTGCACATGTAACCTGACAACGTGGATCAACGGCCAGTGTAAAGTTGCAGGCCAGAATCTACACTTCAAGGTATAAATTCCAAAATATGTAGCATTACCTGACAACTGTGATCAAAAGCAGACCAGTGTTGGTGCAGGCCGATCTACAAAGGTCCAGGTATAAATTCACACAGATATTGTACATTTAACCTGGACAACTATGAATTTCAAACAGCCATGTTTGGTTGCAGGCCAGGATCTACACATCAAGGTATAAATTTAACCAGATATTGTACATGTAACCTACCAACTGGGATCAAACAGCCAGTGTTGGTGCAGGGGGCCAGGATCCTACACGGTCAATGGTTTCATAAATTCCACAGATAATATTGTACATTGTACCTGAACAACTGTGATCCAAACGGCCAGTGGTTTGGTGCAAGGCCAGGATTCTACACGGTCAAGGTAGAAAAATTACACAGATAGTGTTACATGTTACCATGACAACAGAGATCAAACAGCCAGTTGTTTTGGTGCAGGCCAGGATCATACACAGTCAATGGTATAAATTCCCCACGAATAATTGTACATGGTACCTGACAACTGTGAATCCTAACAGCCAGTTGTTGGGTGTCAGGCCAGGATCTACACGGTCAAGTAATAAATTCACAGATATTGTAACATGTACCTGACAACGTTGATCAAACAGGCCAGTGTTTGGTGCAGGCCATTATCTACACAGGTCAAGGTATAAAAATTCACCAGATATTATACAAATGTACCTGACCAACATGTGGATCAAACAGCCAGTGTTTGGTGCATGGCCAAGGATCTACACGCGTCAAGGTATAAATTCACAGATTATTGCACATGTACCTGACAACTGTGATCAAACAGCCAGTGTTGGTGCAGGCCAGGATCTACACGGTCAAGTAGGTAAAATTCACAGATATTGTTACATGTACCTGACAACCTGTGATCAAAAAACCAGCCAGTGAAGGTGCAGGCCAGGATCTACACAGTCAAGGTATAAATTCACAGATATTGACATGTACTGACAACTGTGATCAAACAGCCAGTGTTGGTGCAGGCCAGGATCATATCACGGTCAAGGTATAAAGTCACAGAGATATTGTAACATGTACCCTGACAACTGTGATTCAACAGCCAGTGTATTGGTGCAGGCCAGGATCTACACAGTCAAGGTATAAATTCACAGTTTATTGTACATGTACCTGACAACTGTGATCAAACAGCCAGTGTTTTGGTGCAGGCCAGGATTACACGGTCAAGGTTAAATTCACAGATTTTGTAAATGTTACCTGACAAATTGTGATTCAAAACAGGCCTGTGTTGGTGCAGGCCTTATCTACTCAGTCAAGGTATAAATTCACAGAAATTTGTTATGTACCTGACAACTGTGATCAAACAGCCTGTGTTGGTGAGGCATTGGATCTACAACAGTAAGGTATATATTCACAGATATTGTTACTGTACTGAACTGTATATTGGTGATCAAAACAGCCAGTGTTGGTGAGGCAAGGATCTACACGGTCATAAGGTATAAAATTCACAGATATTGTACAGTACCTGACAACTGTGATCAAACACAGCCAGTGTGGGGGTAGCCATTTTTTGTTTTATTGGGGCAGGCCTTATCTACTCAGTCAAGGTATAAATTCACAGATATTGTACATGTACCTGACAACTGTGATCAAACAGCCAGTGTTGTGCAGGCCATTTCTACTCAGTCAAGGTATAAATTCAAGATATTGTCATGTACCTGACAACTGTGATCAAACAGCCAGTGTTGTGCAGGCCATTATCTACACAGTCAATATAAATTCAGATATTGGTACATGTACCTGACAACTGTGATCAGCCAGTGTTGGTGCAGGCCATTATCTACTCAGTATGGTAAATTCACAGATTGTCATGTACCTACAACTGTGATCAGCCATGTTGGTGAGGCCTTATTCTATCAGTAAGTAAAATATTCAATATTGTACATACTGACAACTGATCAAAAACAGCCAGTTGTTGGTGCAGGCCATTATCTACACAGTCAAGGTATAAATTCACAGATATTGTACATGTACCTGACAACTGTGATCAAACAGCCAGTGTTGGTGCAGGCCATTATCTACTCAGTCATGGTATAAATTCACAGATATTGTACATGTACCTGACAACTGTGATCAAACAGCCAGTGTTGGTGCAGGCCATTATCTACTCAGTCAAGGTATAAATTCACAGATATTGTACATGTACCTGACAACTGTGATCAAACAGCCAGTGTTGGTGCAGGCCATTATCTACTCAGTCATGGTATAAATTCACAGATATTGTACATGTACCTGACAACTGTGATCAAACAGCCAGTGTTGGTGCAGGCCAGGATCTACACGGTCAAGGTATAAATTCACAGATATTGTACATGTGCCTGACAACTGTGATCAAACAGCCAGTGTTGGTACAGGCCAGGATCTACACAGTCAAGGTAAACTCACAGATATTGTACATGTACCTGACAACTGTGATTAAACAGCCAGTGTTGGCTCAGGCCAGGATCTACAAGGTCAAGGTATAAATTCACAGATATTGAACATGTACCTGACAACTGTGATCAAACAGCCAGGTTTGGTGCAGGCCAGGATCTACACAGTCATGGTATAAATTCACAGATATTGTACATGTACCTGACAACTGTGATTAAACAGCCAGTGTTGCTGCAGGCCAGGATCTACACGGTCAAGGTATAAATTCACAGATATTGAACATGTACCTGACAACTGTGATCAAACAGCCAGGTTTGGTGCAGGCCAGGATCTACACAGTCATGGTATAAATTCACAGATATTGTACATGTACCTGACAACTGTGATCAAACAACCAGTGTTGGTGCAGGCCAGGATCTACACGGTCAAGGTATAAATTCACAGATATTGAACATGTACCTGACAACTGTGATTAAACAGCCAGTGTTGGCTCAGGCCAGGATCTACACGGTCAAGGTATAAATTCACAGATATTGAACATGTACCTGACAACTGTGATCAAACAGCCAGTGTTGGTGCAGGCCAGGATCTACACAGTCAAGGTAGGTATAAACAGATATAGAGAATACCGGTTAGTGTCTTTTGATATCAAGTTTGTCAGGTTTGGCTAGGAAACATGTAGGAATTCCTACCGTTTCTGAGCGGAGCCTGATAGACTTGGTATCAAGACACTAGCATGGTATTCTATTTATCAGGTAACGTTTTAGGCTGCAGAATGAGCATTTATGACATTATCGTTGAAAAGAACGCGGACTTGTTTATGTTGCGTAATTACACTAACGTCGTTCGTTAACGTCATGTGACACCGTTTGACCAATGAAACGTCAGCTTTCAATTTGTTGTAACTTGGATATTCGTATCAGGTCAGTGCCTGATGCAACATTATGTTATCAGTGAGGACGTATTCGGCCGATGCAAAGTTTGTTACCTGATACAACCATATCCTGGACACTGCTGTAATGGTACTGATTGCAGTTCTCTTGATTGTCGGCTGGATATATGTGATGGCACAACAACACTTCCTTGGTTTACAACTAGTGTAATCACCTGTGCAGTCTGATTAGTGACCATTTAAATTGGTAAATGCTCTGGTCACCTCCATCCGTATTAGGCTGTATGAGACATATGCACCCGCTTGGCTAAAACACTGTACATATTCTTTATAGCTCACCTGAGTCATAGGCTCAAGTGAGCTATTATTACTGATTTTCGTCCGTCTATGTTTCAAATGTCTTCTCTTGAACCACTGGTTGGATGTTGGTCAAACATCACAGGGATAATCTATGGGTGAAGCCTTTTCAGATTTGTTAAAATGGAGGTTGTCGTGTAATCCAAGATGGCCACCTTCGAAAAGTAGGTCAAATTTTTCAAATGTCATATCCTCATTAGCCCAGACATAGACTCTGCTCTGGACTTCAGGTGAATGATTTGTTCCAAAAAGCGCATATATTAAGACACGTCTATAGTATGCACTAAATGATCATACAGACAAATTTGGCTAAACTTGTCATAAAGCTAATGGTCTTCATTTTGCCAGGGAAGGGTGGGAGGGAATCTAGTGGACCAATTGCTTCTCTAGGCATCAAAACTTCTATAAATATTACCATAGTATTTCCATCTCACCGCCATTCAACTTGATATCAAGGATCCGTCTATATGACCTTAGCTGTTGCTGGGGTGTTAAACTCTCACTGTTATTCTGCCATGGTGTGTCACATGACTACATGTATACTGTATATACAGGCGTATATCTCGACCCTGACGAGTAAACTAACCCAGGTGAACAACTGGTGGTGTCTGTCCTGCAAGATCAATGACGGCACGATGTCCATGGACGTTGACCTCTCCAATAAGGTATTGTAAATACAGGTCTACCAAATAATACTGACCTGGTAATTTGGAATATGCGGGTGTGACTGGAGAAATGGGGCTTATGGCTTTTGCGACTAGTGTAGATCCAGATCCGCCTGTGCATCCATCCGTATCTGCACTGTTCGTCATTCCATCAATGAAACACCCATCATACTTCTAACAAGAACATTATCAGGCTACAGGAGTATGCTATTTGATCAGGAGCTACACATGTCACAAATCCTATATGCCCCATTTCGCCAGTCACAGCCACATATGTGCTACTCTATGTCGAAGACCATTTATTTGGCCTGTCTGTCTAGTCTTATTTCCTCGTCCACCATTCTGAATGATATGTGAGGAAAGAACTCCAGAATCTTTTTTACACAATTACGCTTTCAATCTGCAACTGTTGGCTACATGTACATACTTGCCAAGTCTGTGTTTTACTATAATGTAACCTTGAGATTAGATGTTGAAGAAAAATATTATAGGAATGAATGGCCTTTTTGTGGAATTTATCGGGGTATAAACTTGGAAAAGTCGCGGGAATACTGGACGAAGGCCGGAAGGCCTCGTCCAGTATTCCCGCGACTTTTCCAAGTTTATATCCCCGATAAATTCCACAAAAAGGCCATTCATTCCTTATAATTCCAGCATTTGAAATAAATTCATCAAGAAAATGTGTTTATTTTCCGTTTTCTTAAGAATTATTTTAACTGCGCCCCACGGTATGGAAAGTAGTTCGGCGTGGGAGTTTACTGGGATATAAATTTTGGACAGAGACTTGCTACGGGCCAATCAAATGTTAGGGAATTGTGTAAATATTTTTGTGCTGGAATTATTACACAGCGTTTCAGATGACTGTAAAATAGGCCATACCATATCATTTCTATGTTAAGCGTCCACCCAGTTGACCAACACCTACCTACGTATTGGCTAAAAACAAACAAGGCATTGAAAAAAATGCAGATAAATTTATGTTAAAAATTTCCTCAACCCTTTGCTTTGCAGGGATGAGGAAGATGTTGGCATAAATTTAAATTTCAGCCAACAAACTTCAGAAAAAAAAAGAAAATACTTGTATTAAACTTCTTAAGTGAACATTCATGAGTGGATTTAATACTTGGACATGTCCTACATTCAGTTATAGTATTATACCAGTAAAATAGCATACACATTGTCTTTGTTTTTTCACAGAACCACTTTCAAAACCAACCCGCACGCGGACGCTTAACAGAGAAAGAACTTCTATGGCTCTATTGTAATTGTTCATATCTGGTAGTTGTGATGGCAGTCGACAGCAGCATTGGGTATTTTAGATACAGTGGAGAAATAGAAACCATCTGGTGCAGTGTTTAGACTGCATCTACCCAATCACATCTACCCAATCACAACTACCCAATCACATCTACCCAGTCACATCTACCCAATCACATCTACCCAATCACATCTACCCAATCACAACTACCCAATCACATCTACCCAATCACATCTACCCAATCACATCTACCCAATCACATCTACCCAATCACATCTACCCAACATTTACCCAATCACATCTACCCACCCAATCACATCTACCCACCCAATCACATCTACCCAATCACATCTACCGAATCACTTCTACCCAATCACATCTACCCAATCACATCTACACAATCACATCTACCCAATCACTTCTACTCAATCACATCTACCCAATCACATCTACCCAATCACATCTACCCAATCACTTCTACCCAATCACATCTACCCAATCACTTCTACCCAATCACATCTACCCAATCACATTTACCCAATCCCCAATCACATCTACCCAATCACATCTACCCAATCACTTCTCTGTACCAGTCCTTGTTATGATGTAGATCTGTAGATGTTAAAATACATTTAACCCTTTCACCCCTAAGTAACTGGATTGGAATTTGAGATGTTATTTTGCAAACAATCCAACCGTCGCAAAATGACTTTCAGATTAGTCCATTTATGAAAAGGGGGTGTTTTTGTTCTCAAACATATGAAAATTACTTGCAAAACGTGCAGATCCTGATGAGACGGCTCGTCACGAGCCGGCTCATCTGGATCTACACTGTTTGCCAATACAACTATACAGGCATGTGGTGTTGAAAGGGTTAAGCAACCAGCCAACTGACTAACTATTCAATCAATAAATCAATTGATCAAGCCTTTTGTGGGTGGCAGGTTGGAGCATGTGATGGATAATTTAACGATTGGGGTTCAGCCTTACCGGAATTTCGACTGGAGACCTGGTTTGGCTCTCACGTACGTCTCTGGTGGCATTTTTTATGTGACAGTTGAATTTGGTTATACCCCTTATATGAGTATTACGATTATTTGTAATTCTATTTTAAGGGAAGGGGCCAAGTGACTTGGTGTGGTATGGACCTGGGGCCAGGTTAGGTTATTCTAATTTCAGGGCTGAATATATTTTTTCTCAATGTAAATATTCCGTTCTGATTTTGGGATTTTCCCCCCAATGCAGCAGGTTAAAACGGATTCTAACCCGTTCGTCCGGCCTTACATGACCTTAGCTGTTGATAGGCCGCTAAACACCAATAATCAAACAAACAAACAATATGGGGAGGCGTCATGATAAACACGTGTACATGTCCATTTGCAGGTTCTCACACAACTGATCGGGTTTTCTGCAGCGGAGAGTCAGGTCAGTCATACCAGGGGCCTTATTTTTCACCTTTAGCCCTTAGAAAGCGGGAAGCGATAAAAATGGCATTGCTGTTGTTTCATATTTTGTCTTTTCACTCAGAAAAAAACATGGTTTGGCAGCATTTTAGAATGATTCTAAAATGCAGTCAAATCATGTTTTTATGAGAAAAATGTAAAATAATAAATAAACAGCCGACAACAAAATTTAATTCAGCATTGTAAGGGTTAAGGCTCATGACGGTGAAGTAAAATTTCACATCTGCAGTTTTTGTCCCGCCTGCTTTAGCAGAAGCGGGACATAGGTATAGCTTTTCTGTCGGCGTCGGCGGCGTCGTTGGCGTCGTCGGCGGCGTCGGCAGCGTCGGCGGCGTCGTCGTCGGCGGCGGCGGCGTCAACATTTCACGTTAAGTTTTTGCGTTTAGGTCAGTTTCCAGAAAACTATAACACCTACGACCTCCATACTTGGTATACATCAACACTGTGGTGTAACCATCTCACACAGAGGGAGTCCATGTGACCTTGACCTAGTTTTCATGGTTGATTGACCTACTTTTCACATGCATTCAACGTTAAGTTTTTGCGTTTAGCTCTGTTTCTAAAACGTAACGCTCATTGTAACTTCTGTTTCCCTCAATGGAATGCTTTAATATTCCATACATGCATTTGTAACAACATCCCGCATCATTCTACAGAAAGCCCATGGTGCCCGCTAATCCCAAAGGTCAAGGTCGCTGACTTAGAAATTTCCGTGTTTGCAAAAGTTAATGCTCAGTTTATGCTTTAATATTCCATACATGCATTTGTAACAACATCCCGCATCATTCTCCAGAAAGCCCATGGTGCCCGCTAATTCCAAAGGTCAAGGTCGCTGACTTAGAAATTTCCGTGTTTGCAAAAGTTAATGCTCAGTTTATGCTTTAATATTCCATACATACATTTGTAACAACATCCCGCATCTTCTACAGAAAGCCCATGTTGCCCGCTAACCCCAAAGGTCAAGGTCACTGACTTACAAATTTCCGTGTTTGGAAAAGTTAACGCTCAGTTTATGCTTTAATATTCCATACATGCATTTGTAACAACATCCCGCATCATTCTACAGAAAGCCCATGGTGCAAGCAAACCCCAAAGGTCAAGGTCGCTGTCTTAGAAATTTCCGTGTTTGGAAAAGTTAACGCTCAGTTTATGCTTTAATATTCCATACATGCATTTGTAACAACATCCCGCATCATTCTACAGAAAGCCCATGATGCCCGCTAACGCCAAAGGTCAAGGTCACTGACTTAGAAATTTCCGTGTTTGGAAAAGTTAACGCTCAGTTTATGCTTTAATATTCGTTTGGAGAAGTTAACGCTCAGTTTATGCTTTAATATTCCATACATGCATTTGTAACAACATCCCGCATCATTCTACAGAAAGCCCATGATGCTCCGCTAACACCAAAGGTCAAGGTCACTGACTTAGAACTTTCCGTTTGAAAATGTGTTTTGGAAAAGTTAATAGCTCAGTTTATGCTTTAATATTCGTTTGGAGAAGTTAACGCTCAGTTTATGCTTTAATATTCCATACATGCATTTGTAACAACATCCCGCATCATTCTACAGAAAGCCCATGTTGCCCACTAACCCAAAGGTCAAGGTCACTGACTTAGAAATTTCCGTGTTTGGAAAAGTTAACGCTCAGCTTATGCTTTGATATTCCATACATGCATTTGTAACAACATCCCGCATCATTCTACAGAAAGCCCATGGTGCCCGCTAACCCCAAAGGTCAAGGTCACTGACTTAGAAATTTCCGTGTTTGGAAAAGTTAACGCTCAGTTTATGCTTTAATATTCCATACATGCATTTGTAACAACATCCTGCATCATTCTACAGAAAGCCCATGGTGCCCGCTAACCCCAAAGGTCAAGGTCACTGACTTAGAAATTTCCGTGTTTGGAAAAGTTAACGCTCAGTTTATGCTTTAATATTCCATACATGCATTTGTAACAACATCCTGCATCATTCTCCAGAAAGCCCATGGTGCCCGCAAACCCCAAAGGTCAAGGTCGGTGACTTAGAAATTTCCGTGTTTGGAAAAGTTAACGCTCAATTTATGTATGCTTTAATATTCCATACATGCATTTGTAACAACATCCCGCATCATTCTACAGAAAGCCCATGGTGCCCGCAAAACCCAAAGGTCAAGGTCGGTGACGTAGAAATTTCCGTGTTTGGAAAAGTTAACGCTCAATTTATGTATGCTTTAATATTCCATACATGCATTTGTAACAACATCCCGCATCATTCTACAGAAAGCCCATGGTGCCCGCTAACCCCAAAGGTCAAGGTCACTGACTTAGAAATTTCCGTCTTTGCAAAAGTTAACGCTCAGTTTATGCTTTAATATTCCATACATGCATTTGTAACAACATCCCGCATCATTCTACAGAAAGCCCATGGTGCCCGCTAACCCCAAAGGTCAAGGTCACTGACTTAGAAATTTCCGTCTTTGCAAAAGTTAACGCTCAGTTTATGCTTTAATATTCCATACATGCATTTGTAACAACATCCTGCATCATTCTACAGAAATGCCATGGTGGCTGCTAACTCCAAAGGTCAAGGTCACTGAATTAGAAATTTGCGTGTTTGAAAAAGTTAACGCTCAGTTTATGCTTTAATATTCCATACATGCTTTTGTAACAACATCCTGCATCATTCTACAGAAAGCCCATGGTGCCCGCAAACCCCAAAGGTCAAGGTCGCTGACTTAGAAATTTCCGTGTTTGGAAAAGTTAACGCTCAGTTTATGTTTTAATATGCCATATATGCATTTGTAACAACATCCCGCATCATTCTACAGAAAGCCCATGGTGCCCGCTAACCCCAAAGGTCAAGGTCACTGAATTAGAAATTTCCATGTTTGGAAAAGTCAACGCTCAGTTTATGCTTTAATATTCCATACATGCATTTGTAACAACATCCCGCATCATTCTAGAGAAAGCCCATGGTGCCCGCTAACCCCAAAGGTCAAGGTCACTGACTTACAAATTAACGCTCAGTTTATGCTTTAATATTCCATACATGCATTTGTAACAACATCCCGCTTCATTCTACAGAAATCCCATGTTGCTCACTAACCCCAAGGTTATTACAAGCTCCATATATACTATCAAACTGCGCGAGGCGGGACATTTTGCTCCGCGGAGCTCTTGTTATTATGTGACCACAAAATGTTTTTGGGATACATGTCCCCACCCTGTCCCCAAATATGTATATGAAGTTTCCAGCCAATCTGACTTATGGTCACGGAGATGGTAGGTAGCCTAAAACCTTTAACGCAAATCTCGGACCGACAGACGAACAAACCGATGGACAGAGTGGGGACGACAGACGAACAAACCGATGGACAGAGTGGGGACGACAGACGAACAAACCGATGGACAGAGTGGGGACAGGGTCCCCACTCTGTCCATCGGCTTGTTCGTCTGTCGGTCCGAGATTTGCGTTAAAGGTTTTAGGCTACCTACCATCTCTGTGACCATAAGTCAGATTGGCTTGAAACTTTATATACTTATTTGTCATCATCCATGGTTTTGTTCTATAGCCCACTTATGTGGCTCCTGTTCTCACAGTCAAGGTCAAATGAGTTTGAAATTTGCTTTAAGGTTTTTCAGTGGTCCATTCATTTACAATATTTTTGAAACAAAAATCGTGTTTGACAGCACAATAGAAAGGAGATAATTCTGATGTGCAGATAAAACAATTAAAAACAATTTTAATCTTGCCGCTGACCAAGTACTAAAGCTATCTTCTCGTGCCAAAAAATGTTGTTACTGGTAAAACAATTACATTAGTTTGTAATCCAATTTAAAAATTTCATAGGGATGGGTTGTGGCCTAGGGGTTAGAAAACCTATCCAATCTGGAGGTTGTGGGTTGAAACCTCACCTTGGGCATCAAAAATACTTTCATGGTACAGTCGAACTTCGATGGGTCGAACAGCCTGCGGGGTTAAGTTTTAGTTCGACCCATCCGTTGTTCGACCTATCGGGATTTTCTACTGTAACCATTTCAGATCCACGAGTTGGTCAGTGTACTAAGTGAAACAAGTTGTCATTACGACACGTTGTTTCATATAAATGCGCTTACATTTGCATTTACGGTTGATTGTCACAGTCGTTTATTAACAGAAACAGGCTTTAATAAAATAAAGAAAGCGGCAAACTCATGTGTGTTTTTATTTACATAGCCATTATACAGTAATAGAACATGAGAACAACAGAAAATGATTACGAAATACAATTAGCGGACTTGATTGCCCCGTCCGATACGATCATGTGAAAGCATCTCTGATTTTGTACCTATTGGCATTTGCGTAATTTCATGACCAATATTTATCTAATCAAATATAAATCTTTGTGAGTGAATATGTATTTGCCATAAAATGATGCGCATGCTTGTAGGTATAAAATTAAATCGCTCGTCATACACTGATAAATCAATAGATGCATGCCCAGTCGCCCCATCACTACTTCGGACCCGGAACCACATTCACTGCATATCATAATTTACTATCACATGGAAACCAGTCCCATAAATTACCACTTTAATTAACTAACAACTTCGCCGACATTGGTCAATGCATAATTACCACGTATGCTAGTCACGACTGCCGTTATTGTATACGCTCAAATGACCACTTGAGATTTGTTTGACAACCGGTTAACAATAGGTGTGAAAGTCAATCAACTAGTCTGGAGACAATCGTCTGACATGTTCGAGTTTTTGTGGTGTTTGTGGTGTTTATAGTGGATTTATACACGACCGGGCGTGACAGCGATTCGAGGCATTGAGGGTTGTTCGACTTTCACAAGTTCGACCTATACCGAGTAGTTTTAACGTATTTATATAGGAATTCTGCCGGGACCTAAAGGCTAGTTCGAGGCAAGCATGGCTGACGAGTTTACCAGGGTTCGACCCATCGACTGTATTTCCATCTCACTGGTCTTGTCAGATGAGACTTTAAAGTGTCGTCACGTCTCTTTATGACCCTAGCTGTTGCTGGGACGTTAAACCCATTCACTTTCACTTTTTAAAAATGCCAAGCTGATTGATTGTAATGATTGCCATCAGCCTCATATTGAGAACATATAAAATACGGTAAATGTAACTCGTCGGCTGCTGTTGTTTTACAGTTTGTCTGATTTCTCAATAAAATCATGGTTTGACAGCACTTCAGAATCATTTACATTGTCTAATGTCTGATTGGATAAAAACACACACTAACTGTTAGCGTTATTTACTTTAGTCGTAACTGTTGTTTCAGGTCATGAAGCAAAGAGCTAAGACAGATCGGGGTGTCCGGGATGTTTTACAGGAGGTAGGGAGTGCTAATTAATAGGCACTTGAATTTCAAATTTGGCTATGGTCGCTGGACACCCTAAACTTTTAGGATATTTATATTAACCTTGTACGTATTGTGTCTTCAGACCACCTGTTCTAAATCTCAATCCCGGATGATTATATTAACCAGAAACCATTACATTACATGAGTGGCAACAACATATAATTTCATGAAGAAATAAAAAAAATAGATGAATCAGAATTTGGTTAAACATTTTCATACCTGTGTATTTGTATCCTGCAGGCAATGGGTTAATATACATGTGGACAGTAGGCTATATACAGCTGACAGAACTAGAAATGGATGTGTGTATATTTCCAGGGTATCCGACAATGCCAACAGGGGTTGGTGGGGCTGTATGGCCTGATGGACGTGTGTGTATATTTCCAGGGTATCTGACAATGCCAACAGAGTTTGGTGGGGCTGTATGGCCTGACGGACGTGTGTATATTTCCAGGGTATCTGACAATGCCAACAGAGTTTGGTGGGGCTGTATGGCCTGACGGACATGTGTATATTTCCAGGGTATCTGACAATGCCAACAGAGTTTGGTGGGGCTGTATGGCCTGATGGACGTGTGTGTATATTTCCAGGGTATCTGACAATGCCAACAGAGTTTGGTGGGGCTGTATGGCCTGACGGACGTGTGTATATTTCCAGGGTATCTTACAATGCCAACAGAGGTTGGTGGGGCTGTATGGCCTGATGGACGTGTGTGTATATTTCCAGGGTATCTGACAATGCCAACAGAGGTGGGTGGGGCTGTATGGCCTGATGGATGTGAGTGTATATTTCCAGGGTATCTGACAATGCCAACAGAGGTTGATGGAGCTGTATGGCCTGATGGACGTGTGTGTATATTTCCAGGGTATCCGACAATGTCAACAGAGGTTGGTGCGTCTGTATGGTCTGATGGACGTGCGTGTATATTTCCTGGGTATCCGACAATGCCAACAGAGGTTGGTGGAGCTGTATGGCCTGATGGACGTGTGTGTATATTTCCAGGGTATCTGACAATGCCAGTGGGTGGCAGGTGGGAGAATGCGATGGGTAATTTAACGATCGGGGTTCATCCTTACCGGAATCCCGACTGGAGACCTGGTTTGGCCCTCACATACGTCTTTAGCATTTTGTATGCGACAGTTGAATCTGGTTATACCCTTATAGTAATCCTATTAGTAATCGGTATTACTTTTTTAATAGAGGAAGGGGCCAAGTAACTTTGGTGTGGTATGGACCTGGCACCAGGTCACGTTATTCTAATTTCAGGGCCGACTATATTTTTTCTTGATGTAAATATTCCGTTCTGATTTTGGAATTTTCCCCCCAATGCAACAGGTTAAAACGGTACAGAACCCGTTTGCCCGGCCTTACATGACCTTAGCTGATGATAGGCCGTTAAACACCAATAAACAAACAAACAAACTGACAATGCCAACAGAGGTTGGTGGAGCTGTGTGGCCTGATGGACGTGTGTATATTTCCAGGGTATCTGACAATGCCAACGAGGTTGGTGGAGCTTGCTGTGTGATGATCTAGTATCTGACAATGCCAACAGAGGTTGGTGGAGCTGTGTGGCCTGATGGACGTGTGTGTATATTTCCAGGGTATCTGACAATGCCAACAGAGGTTGGTGGAGCTGTGTGGCCTGATGGACGTGTGTATATTTCCAGGGTATATGACAATGCCAACAGAGGTTGATGGAGCTGTGTGGCCTGATGGACGTGTGTGTATATTTCCAGGGTATATGACAATGCCAACAGAGGTTGGTGGAGCTGTGTGGCCTGATGGACGTGTGTGTATATTTCCAGGGTATCTGACAATGCCAACAGAGGTTGGTGGAGCTGTGTGGCCTGATGGACGTGTGTGTATATTTCCAGGGTATCTGACAATGCCAACAGAGGTTGGTGGAGCTGTATGGCCTGATGGACGTGTGTATATTTCCAGGGTATCTGACAATGCCAACATAGGTTGGTGGAGCTGTATGGCCTGATGGACGTGTGTATATTTCCAGGGTATGTCAATGCAGAGGTTGTGAGCGTAATGGCGATGGAGTGTGTATATTTCCAGGTATTGACAATGCCAACATAGGTTGGTGGACCTGTGGCCTGATGGACGTGTGTATATTTCCAGGGTATCACAATGCCAACAGAGGTTGGTGGGGTGTATGGATGTGGACGTGTGTATATTTTCCAGGGTATCTGACAATGCCACGAGGTTGGTGGAGTGTATGGCCTGTGGACGTGGTATATTTTTCCAGGGTACTGACAATGCATAGGTTGGTGAGCTGTAGGCCGATGGAGGTGTGTGTTTCCAGGGTATCTGGACAATGCCAACATAGGTGTGGAGCCTGTATGGCCTGATGGATGTGTGTGTATATTTCCAGGGTATCTGACAATGCCAACATAGGTTGGTGGAGCTGTATGGCCTGATGGACGTGTGTGTATATTTCCAGGATATCTGACAATGCCAACAGAGGTTGGTGTAGCTGTATGGCCTGATGGACGTGTGTATATTTCCAGGGTATCCGACAATGCCAACAGAGGTTGGTGTAGCTGTATGGTCTGATGGACGTGTGTGTATATTTCCAGGGTATCCGACAATGCCAACAGAGGTTGGTGTAGCTGTATGGCCTGATGGACGTGTGTGTATATTTCCAGGGTATCCGACAATGCCAACAGAGGCTGGTGGAGCTGTATGGCCTGATGGAGCTGGAAGTTTCAGATGCCCGCCCCAGACCTGTGGTCCTGGTCACGCGACAGGTGAACGGCCATCATATAGAACTACTGTACAACCGCGTCATGAGCTCCTGGCATAAAATACAGAAATAAAATGTTACTTTCCATGTCCTGACGAAGAGTCTTGTTGGCTTTATGTGGGACACTGTCCTGTGCTGTGCTGTTTATACACGACTGACTGGGAAAATGGAATGAAGTCGGTCAATAAGTCCTGATCTGCAAGCACATTTCAGCTTGTAAGGATCTACTCTTGGTTAGAAGTATGATGTTTGTTTGACTGACTGTCGGACACTTCGGACAACCTATGCATACTAATCTTGCCTCACATGTTATAAAATATTATATGTTATATTAACAAGTGCTTTTACTCTATTTTTCTTATGCCACCGAATGGTGTGGGGGCATATAGTGTTACCGGCGTCTGTACATCATGTCCTGTACAAACGTCATAAACTCAACACTCTGGTTAATTTCTTATAATTTCTGTTTCCTATCACGTAACTGCTTCATATTTCACACATGCATTCCTTGTGACAAATCCATGCTCTGTCCGCAAGGTGAAGGTCACATAATTAGTGTGTTCAAAACCTTAATGCACGAATAGTGTGGGGGGCATATAGCGTTACCGGCGTGCGTACGTACTTATGTCACAAACATGATGCTCAGGTAAATATTCTTTTCATTGATATTTCACACATGCATTGCTCTGATAGTTGTGTATCAAGCTGTGACAAGATCCTCCTGCCTTTCATCTTTTCAAATGTTACCCTTGTTTTCTTTGGCTGCCAGCGGGGGCGGCCCTCGCCAACATGCTGTATTTATATTTCCTAACACGACAGTGGAGGGGGAATTTAGTGTTGTCATTGTCTGGCAGGTCCATACCATGTCTTTACATAAAACATGTAACTCGTAACTGGATTCAGGTTGGCCGTCTGTCTGTGTGTCTGTCTGTCCGTGCGTCACTAAACTTAACATCAGAGAAATATGTTATACCTTCATCGAAAATTCTTAATATTTCACGCATGCATTCCTGTAAGGCTCTACTATCATGCTGTGACAAATCCACGACCTGCTGATTCCAAGGTCAAGTTCACATACTTAGTTCTTTACAAAACTTAACATCAGAGAAATATGTTGTAACCTCTTTCCTTACATATTTAGGGGCATCTGGGCCCACGCGGGGGTATTCCGTAAGCCTCGCTTACTGACAAATCTAGTTGAATCTAGTTAGACAAAGATTAACAACTTGACAACCAGATTTTTTACAACATCTTATTCACAATACATGTACATATATCTTGAAAATTTCACAAATCTTACAAGAGCTGTGGTCAGATAAACACACATATAACTGTGTTGGTTCAGAAATAGCACATGAAATTGGCCGCCGGCTGATAGAAAAGATCCTTAGGACATGTGTGCCCAGTGTATATCCTATTCACTGTATATACTTGTAAAGTTCATGAACTTGTTATTCATGGATATATATGAAAAACTAAATTGTGACAGAATAGAGTACCGTAAATGTAATAACTTATTAACGTTTAACAACATTTAACATATAGTAGAGCGAAATACTGATGTCATTGGCAATTTCCCCCACAGTTCCTAAACTGCTATTAAAACAAGTTTTTGCGACATACAAATTGTTTCCTATATAAGAAAGAATTCCAATATTTTACCAAAACATGTTTTTTAAGGAATCGCGAAAATTCTGACGAATATTTAAAAATAATTTTCCCACCTTTAATCAGTGATTAACTTGTGGGTTTAGTGCTATGTTTGAATCATACGATATATACAGTACTCCGCTTTCATGGTCTGCTTGATTTTCAACTTAAAAATATGGAAATTCTGGGTACTATAATATTTATATCTTCAAACTATTTAAACTTCAAACGTCATTGTGACATATTGAGATAATCTCTACATGTGGCACACATGACAAACCCTGATCCGCTGTGCACATGGTTATGGGGGGGGGATTTTTAAACAATATTTTATTCACATTTAGACGCCAATAATAATAACATATATACAAACATCAATTACAACAATGGGATACAAATTGTGAAGTAGTACAGAAGAAAGACCAATAGCTGATAAACTCCCGAAATAGGAATTGAGGTTTCGAATCCGATATGGGAGTGCTGATAATGTTGGTCGGTGAGAGTTATCACTCCCGTGTGGAACATTATCTCCATGATCAGCTACCATGCAGTTTCATGACCTCCCATTGACGTATGGAAAATACGCCAAATTACAATTTTGTTGTTCTGTTTTTTTTCTGTGTAAAACCCATTTTAAAGGTGCATGCCTTCGTAGGCACAAAATGTTCTTTATAGGAATTAAATAAGTGTATAATTGTGTCATTATTCAACCAGGTCTAAAAATTACGAGTGCCCGCTATACAGATATAATCATTTAGTAATATTTATTTTACTGATAGTGACGCGCGCTGTGGTATCGGGTTATTTTCATATGCAAATGAGGCCTGCTATTTTTTAATTATTTATACTCATTAAATGCGTCACCTGAAAAAATAATATTTTCGACAGACTATAAAGTATTATCATTGCACATCAAAAAATCAATTCAGAGAATAAATAGCAATGTCCATTAATATTTTAAGGAAACGGGATTATCGCCCCTGATATCCGTGACAAATTTACGTCTGATATAAAATGTACAATAATGCCAATCAATACGCAGGGTAATGGTGAATGAATGTTTGTTTTGTCAGAAAATGTCTCGGATATAAAGAGCATTTTGTGCCTCGTGAGTGGGCATGTACCTTTAACAGCACATGGGAATTTTCTGGTACGAACCATCTCAATCTCATAATTATGCTGCTAAAGCAGGTTTTGCTGAGAAATCAAAGAGATAAAAAAAAACAGCTGCAGATGACAATATTGGTTTCCTGCAGTTAACAGTTTAACCCTTTAACCCTTAAGTAACTGAAATGGATTTTGATATATTAATTTTCCAACCAATCCAATCATCATAAATAATTTTCAGACTAGTCCATTTATGATAAGGGGATTTTTTTGTTCTCAAAAATATGAAAATTACTTGCAAAAAGTGTAGATCCAGATGAGCTGGCTTGTTACGAGCCAGCTCATCTGGATCTACACTTTTTGCCAATACCACTATACAGGCCTGTAGTGTTGAAATGGTTAACGGACGTCCCCATACAATCTATTGGTGATGATTAGATTCATCAAACATTTTAGTACATGACTAGAAATAACACAACATGCTGTCTTCAAAATGCTGTCTTCACTCTAAATATATGTCATAGACTGTTTCATGCTAACATTTGTCCAGTCGATTATCAGAAAGGGGGTGTTTTTTTACAATATTCAAATGACAAGCAGTGCAGATCGCTCTTTAACCATCTCCACTGAATTTACAATGTTAAACTGTTTGCAAATGTTGGCAATAGGATTCCAGTTTGGTATCCACATGTAAATGTTAACAAAAAATGTATTTTCTTATTTCTCCTAGTGTATGCATGTTGTGACCACCATTTGAACCGTCTCAACGAGACGGTTCAAATGGTGGTCAAAACGTACACATGTACCTTCACAAATAAAGAATATTCTATATTTTACATTGGAACACTGTAAAATGGCACATTCATTGGCCCAATGAAGTGTAATGTGAGTGAGATCTATCTTCGTGAATCACATTCTGGTACCCCCCTGCAGTTCTGCACGCTGGAGGAATCACCTGCAACACAAATCATGTTACAAAATTACAAAACATACTTCATACAGATGCAATCTGAATATTATATATACAAAGTAAGTTGAGGGGTATATAGTTTTCACCTTTCTGTTTGGTCACACGTCCGTCCGTTTGTCTGTCCGGGCGCACAATCGGGATATTAGGTGGTTGGAGGTGTGCCACAGTGGCCTAAGACAAAATAAATCTTAATAATCTATTGTTTCTTAGGTGGTCGTTCTTTTGTTTGAAAACAATGGATGTACCACCTAAGGGGTGTATCGTAGCCGCGTCTGTCTGTCCGTCCGTCCGTAACCTAAGCTTAACATTTTGTTATCATTTTTGTTTCCCTTCATGCTATGCTTTCATATTTGGCTGATGTCTTTCTAAGATCATCCTGCACCATTCTGTGCAAAATGCCCCACCATACCCTAAGGTCAAGGTCATTCACTTATGTCTTTGTTCTCTTATGACCGCAACACAGACATTTAACATTTTCTGTTTCTCTTCATGGAATGCTTTCACATTTGGTTGATGTCCTACAAAAACACAAAGCAAGTTAAGGGTAAAATATGGCCACAGGTTGTATAAGCTAGATTGGTCAGTAAGTGAGGCTTACAGAATACCCCCCCCCCCCCCCCCCCCCGCGTGGGCCCAGGTATCCCTAAATATGTAAACAATTTCCAAGTGTGTGGGCTTGTGACCTTGACTCTGGGCTTAGCGGGGGAGGCACGAACGTGAATTTGTCACAGGATGGTAGAGATCCATTGGAGCAATGCATGTGTGAAATGTGAAGCAGATCCGAGCAAGGAAATAGAGGTGAAAACCAATTTCTCCGATGTTAAGTTTTGTAAAGAGACTAAGTATATGTGTCCTTGACTGCAAGATCAGCAGGGATTTGTCACAGCATGATAGTAGAGCCTTAGAGGAATTCATGCATGAAATATTAAGAATTTTCGATGAAAGAAATAGAAGTTATAACATTTTCCTCTCATGTTAAGTTTTGTAAAGAGACTAAGTATGTGACCTTGACCTTGGGATCACCGGTGCCTGGACGGTCGTGGATTTGTCAAAGCATGATAGTACAACCTTAGAGGAATGCACGAGTGAAATATTAAGAATTTTCAATGAAGGAAATAGAAGTTATAACTTATTTCTCTGATATTAATTTTTGTAAAGAGACCAAGTATTTGACATTGACCATGGGATCAGCGGGGGTTGGGTCGTGGATTTTGCACAGCATGGTAGTAGAGACTTACAGGAATGCATGTGTGAACTATTAAGCATTTTAGATGAAGGAAATAGAAGTTATAACATATTTCTCTGATGTTATGTTTTGTAAAGTGACTAAAGTATTTAACATTGACCTTGGGATCAGCGGGGGTTGGACGGTCGTGGATTTGGCACAGCATGGTAGTAGAGCCTTACAGGAATGCATGCGTGAAATATTAAGCATTTTAGATGAAGGAAATAGAAGTCATAACATATTTATCTGATGTGAAATTTAGTGACACACGGACGGACGACCTGACTCCAGTATACCCCCACAACTCGTTGCGGTGGTATAATTAATTTCCGGAGTGAAGTGACTATCTTGAAATTCAGAGGGTGTGTCCGGGAACATGATGGAAACAGTCATTGCCACATTATTTAAATCGTGTCTCCATACATGGTAAACAGAAGAGTGGCATAAACTACTGCTGCTCTACATAGACATGAGTGGTGTAATTCACCGTTACGTTGTGTGAACTACTGACTGAAATGTAAATCCTCCGTATTGTCGATGTTGTCATGAGAGAGAATATAGCCATCTGTTCCCATTGATTACCCGTACATCCTGATTATATCTTAAAAAGTTTCCATTTTATTAAGTGGCCTCCCAGTAAAAGAGGTCTTACACCGTTTACAGCCAACATACATCTATTCTGATCTTCCTCAACCTTGTCGCTACTGATTCAGGATATGATCTTTTTACAAACAACTTCAAATACTGATCGGCAAACAGCGTAGGCGGATGCGCAGTCTGATCTGGGGCTATGCTGGTTGCAATGATTGTAAGTCTCCCTTGTCGTCCGTAATGACACGAGTTGTACTTTGCTTCATATATTTGACGAGCAACAGTGCATGTTACCTTAAAGGTACATGCCCACGCAGCAGGTTACACAGTACTACTACTTTTCATTTTCTGTCATGCCTTATATGAGCCATTTGTCTACCCACTAACGAGTTATTTTTAATTACGGCGCGTGTTAATTGGTGTTAAATCGCATTTTATATGCCGCGACCAGAAAGGGTATTTTCCGACCTCGTGCTATTTTTACCAACACGAGTCACGTGACACGGTCAATCATATCACATCTTTGACATTCGCAGTGAAGTATCAGAAGTTGAAAAGAAAAATCTCTGTTCGAGTCCAAATCTAAATCTCCACGTAACTCTTTCCATTTGGTGATCTGGTCGCCAATATTAACCACTCTCTGTACTGCCTGTCCCTCAGACATTTCGCCTTTTTTTTATGGCCGACGCCGTTTCGTACAATTTCCGTCCTGGACGTTTTGACATGTTGATATTCTTGTTTACATATTGGGAAGCCTACTGGCGCGCGTAGTATACTGCGCATGCGCACCGCAAGCCGTGGTGTGAAAGTCGTCGTCCCCACACATTATCAAAATAGACTGTTACCGCCGCGCGTCGCTAACAGTAAATTGATAATTAATAAATGATTATATTTGTATAGTGGGCACTCGTAATTTTTAGAACTGGTGGAATAGTGACATAATTATACACTTATTTAATTCCTATAAAGAACATTTTGTGCCTGCTGCGTGGGCATGTACCTTTAATATCAAACAGGGTTCTATCAATTAACAAGAAATGCGTCTGTCGAACACGGATGCCACCTGCAGCATATTTGAGAAACTGACCAAGTGGTTAACCGAAATTTGAGAAACTGTGACAAAGTGGTTAACCGAACGAAAAGTGTGACGGACGGACAGACAGACGGATGGACGGACAGACGGGCGGTCCAAACACTATATGCCACCCGTTTCTTCGAAACCCGATGGCATACAAATAACTGCCAATTTTTGTTGGTTCTGAGTACATAGCTCTAATGACAACGTATGTAAAATGCGAGATGTGAGATCGGTTAGCGAGGACAAAAATATAAGGAAATATAGTGGAACCTCTCTAAACCGGACAGTGGTCTTTAAACTGTGGTCCCGTCCCTATATGACCTTAGCTGTTGCTGGGACATTAAACCCCATTCACTTTCACTTGTATTTAGTCACTGCCACATGTACACAATGGTATGGCCATACCTGGACAAAAGTCGCCGCCACGCGACGAGCGGGGGCAGGCACAGTCTCGGGTCCGCGTCTGGACGGAGGCGGAGGACCGGCACGTGGCCGAACACACTGACCAGGCTGACCAACCACACCACACACCCGCCTCCACATCTGGAATACAGCACACACGGGTCGTTTATTGATAGGCATGGTTTAACACACATTTTCTGTCGGTAATGCATGGCGACTTATTATAAGTCGCCCTGCGTTACAGACAGAAAATTCGGATTAGCATGGTTTATAAAACTGACACATCTGTCACAGGAGAAATGGGACTTATGGCATTTATGGCAAATTTAGCCCCTGATCTGTCATCCGCTAGCATACTGCTGCAACTACACCAACATGCTTGATGGACGTTTCGCTGTCTGAATGGCAAACAGTGCAGGACCTGATAAGCCTGTGCAGATGCGCAGGCTGACCTGGGTCTACACGGATGGCAAAGACCACAATCCCCATCCACAGCACAATGATGACCTACCACTAATTATTCACACGACCAGTCAGGCCCGTAGCGGTGAATAAAATAATGCTACGGCGCTCTGTTGAGTGGAGGAAAAAATCAACATAGACCCTCAAAATGATGTTTCCCGCGTTCTAGAGCCACAATAGTGCCACGGCGCGCCGTGGTGGTGTCCAAGGCCGTGGACCTGCATGACGACATCATTTACATACCCAGTATACAATAAGTCCCTTTTGCTATGGTGAGTGCATCAGATCAAGACTACAGTATATGTATATTCTGTGAATGAAATGGATATCAGAATCAACAATTGCCACAATTGCTTCCAGTTGTGTTTCAATTGTCTTGTTAGGTCAGTTATTATAGTAGTTTTAATTACCATGATCACTAAATTACGGAGCCCCGCAGGGGACATGGATTAATTTTATGAATTCGTTCACACGAAATAACAATTCATTCCCTCAATTTAACAATTCGTTCCCTCGAATTAACAATTCGTTCCCACGATATAACAATTCGTTCCTTCAAATTAATAATTCGTTCCCACGAAATGATGATTCGTTCCCTCAATTTAACAATTCGTTCCCTAGAATTAGAAATTCGTTCCCACAATATAACAATTCGTTCCCGCGAAATAACAATTCATTTCCGCAATTTAACAATTCGTTCCCTCGAATTAACAATTCGTTCCCATGATATAACTATTCGTTTCCTCGAATTAACAATTCGTTCCCACGAAATGACAATTCGTTCCCTCGTTCTCCTTTGAATTAACTATTCGAATTGTTATTTCGTGGGAACGAATTGTTAAATTGAGGTAACTAATTGTTAATTCGTAGGAACGAAGGAACGAATTGTTAAATTGAGGGAACGAATGGTTATTCCGTGGGAACGAATTACGTACTAAATAACCTTGTTCACTAATTATTGTTCACTAATTTCTGTATTCATTAAATACCATTGTTTACTAAGTACATATTCACTAATTATCCTTGTTCACTAATTATCCTTGTTCACTAATTATCCTTGTTCACTAATTACCCTTGGTCACTAATACCGTATTCACTGATTACTATTCACTAATTGCCCGTGTGTGGATAAACAGTGCCAGCTGCTCACTGCATCTTCTATTCTAGCTATTCTGTTCCTGTCGATATATTTGACAGTACTGATCTTGCTATTTGATTTACTGATGCCTTAATCACTTTCCGATGAAGTTACACATTATGCAATAATTCCAGCAGAAAAATATTTACACAATTCCCTAACATTTGATTGGCCCGTAGCAAGTCTCTGTCCAAAATTTATATCCCAGTAAACTCCCACGCCGAACTACTTTCCGTAAAATAAACGGAAAATAAACACATTTTCTTGATGAATTTATTTCAAATGCTGGAATTATAAGGAATTAATGGCCTTTTTGTTGAATTTATTGGGGATATAAACTTGGAAAGTCGCGGGAATACTGGACGAGGCCTTCCGGCCTTCGTCCAGTATTCCCGCGACTTTTCCAAGTTTATACCCCAATAAATTCCACAAAAAGGTCATTCATTCCTATAACAAAACCTACAATGTCGTTCTACAATAGGACATGTGCATTGTCAACTTTCCACAAGCAATGTCCTGATAACATGCTACATGTAAGTATGTTATTACATGTATTATATTTGCGACCAGAGCACTCGGACTATGAGTTACTCCTCAAAACTAAGCAATGTATGAACTAGACATTATGTTTGTAAAACATGGATATGCACCATGGCATACTGGAGACTAACTAGAAATTGTGTGTAAAAAAAAGAAAACTTTAAATTGCCACACATTTCAAAGCAATTTGAGAAAGTCTTACAAACTGTTTGACGCAAGAAAATGGCTGTGTTTCAGCACCATTTTGAAGGTCACAAAGGTCAAGGTCATGCCAGTGGTGGTGGGATTGTGCCACACATGTTCAGATTAATGAACCGTCCAAATATTAAAGCAATCCTTCAAGTAATATTGAAGATATTACATGATGGAGAAACTCTTACAAACTTTTCGAAGTAACAAAATGGCTAAGTGTTTCATCAATATTTCGAAGGTGACAAAGGTCAAGGTCATGTTAATGGTGGCGCAAGTTTGTGAAAATTGTTCAGGTGCTTCAAGTGTCCAAGTATTGAAGCAATCATTCAGCATATTATGGAAGATATTACATGATGGAGAAACTCTTACAACATTTTCGACGCAAGAAAATGGCTAAGTATTTCAGCGACATTTCGAAGGTGACAAAGGTCAAGGTCGTGTTAATGGTGGCGTGAGTGTGTGACAAATGTTCAGGTGATTCAAGTAACGAAGCAATCCTTCGCATACTATTGAAGATATTACATGTTGGTGACACTTTTTGACGTAAATGTACCCGGACGGACGGACGGACGGGAGCTCAAGAGCAACGCAATATGCCCACCTTTCTATCACCTTTCTATCACCTTTCTATCACAATCACATAGGAGCATAACTATATAGTAAAATACATATTTCTACTTCTTCTCTACGCGTTAAAAACCACAGGCCAATTTCACTAAACTTAGTATGACTACAATGTGTGTAAGTGAAAAATTATGATAGTCTGTAAATTTCACATTAACAATGTTTTCTTGTAAACAATTATTGGATTTACATTTATTCAGCATAGGCTGCATATAAATCCATCAATTGAATTTTCCAGACGAACCTAAATTTGCACTTACGAACATTTTAGTCGTACAAAGTTGTGAAACGGCCCCCGCTGACAACATGCGTTGTTCGCTTATGTCCGACTTACTGACAATGAAGACCTTTTATGGATTTACATTTATTGAGCATAGGCTGCATATGCAGCCCATGCTCAATAAATGTAAATCCAATATCAATAGACTGTGGATGATCGCACTGTTCTTGGTCAGATTATACCCCGCACGTTCACCATGTGAACCAATTACTTACCACATCCATTATCGTTAAAACAGCGCGTTCTCTCCACGGATCTGCCGCGACACATACGACCTCGGTTACGAGGTCGCGGTTTGTTACATGACCTTGACCTCAGCTGGTGACCGCTCCTACAGTCGGGCGCCTGACAACGGCCGTATAGACTCCACTCCGACCAACCGCCGTCCACTGTAAGGAGAGTTTACACCACGCTGAATTAAACTTTGTCGGCAGTTTATATTTTACTTTCCATTTCTTTTCAATTTTGGCAACACTTTAAAATATTTGCAATATGCTACGGAAATGTGTTTTTAATGCGAAACAACACACACTAAGAGAGCAGCAGTCGACAAGTTTCGTTCATCGCCTTCAAATATCAACTACATTGTATAACGATAGTGTCCAAACATCCCAAACCCTGAAATATTACTACCTGAACAACTGGATAGAGAATGCTGGAACGTGAAAACTCCAGGACAGAAAACATACGAGCCATGATCCTACAAATTCAGCGTTATGGCATTTACAAACAGTGAAGAACTGGGGGCTGTTTCACTATAGGAATGAATGGCCTTTTTGTGGAATTTATCGGGGTATAAACTTGGAAAAGTCGCGGGAATACTGGACGAAGCGATAAAAAATTACAATCTTTTTTTTTTTTTTTTTTTTTTTTTTTCGAAAATTGTAATTTTTTAAGGCCTCGTCCAGTATTCCCGCGACTTTTCCAAGTTTATATCCCCGATAAATTCCACAAAAAGGCCATTCATTTCTTATAATTCCAGCATTTGAAATAAATTCATCAAGAAAATGTGTTTATTTTCCGTTTTCTTAAGAATTATTTTAACTGCGCCTAACGGTTGCGGAATGTAGTTCAGCGTGTGAGTTTACTGGGATATAAATTTTGGACAGATACTTGCTACGGGCCAATCAAATGCTAGGGAATTGTGTAAATATTTTTGTGGTGGAATTATTAAACTGTGTACGACTAAAATGTTCGTAAGTGCAAATTTAGGATAGTCTGGACATTTCAATTGATGGATTTACATTTATTGAACATAGGCTGCCTATTCTCAATACATGTAAATCCAATAATTATTTACAAGAAAACAGTGTTAATGTGAAATTTACAGACTATCATAATTTTGCACTTACGAACATTTTAGTGATATGAAGTTTAGTGAAACGGGCCCTAGGATCAGCCTCTGATTCTGATGGAGGATCACCATGTAAATGCATGTGCGAAAGAGCTGTGAAAGAACACAGAAATTATAAGAAATTTACCCGCGATTTTAAGTTTAGATAACGCACTAAGTCTGTGACCTTGACCTTGGGAGGGGGATAGGGGTCATGGAAATGTCAGTCACACCATGATGGAGGATCTTCAGAGGAATGCATGTATGCAATATCAAGACATTCCATGAACGGAAACCGAAGCTACAAGAAATTTACCCGCTACGTTAAGTTGTGTGAAGAACGGACATAGGCACGGATGCATGCATGCGTGGACTGGCGGACAATCTGACACACACCGCCGCCACATGCTTGGGGTATAAAGATGGGTTGAATATATATTTGTCGGAGTTTTATCATATATAATTCAAGGTGTGTATAGCACGTCACGGGCACCTGCTATTTGGATGGGTGCACTGAATCAGGTAAGAACAATCCTCCACTTCAGACCATACTTTATTTAATATCCCGGCAATTACTGACGCGATTTTCGTATTTCCCGCATAATGTAGGTTTTCTGAAAATAACTCATAAATGGCTAAATCTACGAGGACCGAGACATCGGCAGGTGTTGCTATTCAATGTTCCGGTCTATCTGCGCTTGCTTTATGGTGTCCGACTCAATTGCTGAGATTTAAATAAAGTATGGTTTGAAGTGGAAGAATGTTATTACCTGATTCAGTGCCCCCCATCCAGCTAACATGGTCCCGTGACGTACTATACCCACCGTGGAACTGCATAGAGATACTGACTGGCACATGCGTGTGTATTAATGTATTAGGTGATATATAGATACACTCGCCTTCAATGATAATTGCTTCATAAGAGATGTGATATATGAATATCACATATGTGAATATTGTCTTGTTACTGTATACTATATGGAGCATTGTGTTGCCATCTCCGCCATCTTTGTATGTACACGCCAACGTAGTTTCACCACTTTGTGCGTTTGACACATACAGCAAATAATATGTCAGTAAACCAAATAACATTTGGTGCAATACAGAATAGACAGATATAACAACGGCAAGCTATAAATATTATGCCAGCAAATTATACAACAGATGAGATATCCGAGAATTTCTCCCATCAATATAAAAATAAATGTTGATGTGTAAACTTTGCAATCTGATGCACAGCCTATGTTAGTGGACACGATACCCATATTTAAAGCCATATTTACTCGCATAGTAGGTGAGTAGACACCAGGGACAATACACTCGGGTAACTGCTTACATGTCACTGGATTCGATAGCTAATAACAGAGTACAGTAGTGGGTATATATGGTATGTGTTGTGTGGTTTGCCAGGTAAAAGTGATACACTGTTCCATTTTCTGTGTATGCGAATATTTATAATGGTGGTTCATGTTGTTAAAAAAAACACAGGCACAAACCTGTCCAGAAAATCGACATATTTTACAGTTTGGTGTAATATAATTGATACGAGTCCGTTCTCCAGGATATTCTGCATTAAATCATATATTCTACTTCACATTTTGAGTTCTATCTCAAATCGAAGAACATGTGAATTTGGCTGATGGCTGGAACACACAGCGATGGCCGACTTGGCCACTCCATGTGCCGTATAGGATACAGTAATGAGGCAGTATTCACGTATATGTTGTACATATCACGTTACTTTGAATCAGACGATGATCAGGTATAGAACGGGTCCTGAACTCTTTAAACACCACATGCTAGTGGTATTGGCAAACGGTGTATATCCAGATGAGCCGTTTCATCAGGATCTGCACTTTTTGCAAATAATTTTCATATTTTTAAAAACAAAACACCCTATTTTCATAAATGGACTAGTCTGAAAATCATTTTCTGACGATTGGATTGGTTGCAACATTAACTTATCAAAATCCATTTCAGTTATTTAGGCGTGAACGGGTTAACTAGTCAGGGTACCATAATTCGTGAATTACGACCAAAGGAGAGAGAACCTGGACAGGAAGTTTCGTGTTGACACACGGACTGGTCCATGGCCATGCCGACACACGACTGGCCGCCGAACATGGGTCTGGGCTGATTACACTGGCGCCGCCGCGTGATGATTCCCTGCCCGCAGGACACGCCGCACACCGACCACTCCTGCCACGCCGACCAACCGCCGTCGACTGGGGACAAACACATACAGGAGAAGTGGATTTATGGGATTTGTGACCAGTGTAAGTCCTGCCACGCCGACCAGCCGTCGTCGACTGGGGACACGAACATGGCGATACATGAGAAGTGGGGTTTATGGGATTTGTGACCAGTCTAGCTCCTGCTACGCCGACCAGCCGTCGTCGACTGTCGACCAGAACAACAGGGGAAAGATCCAGTCATACTCTCAACTGTACAGGCCATAAAGTCAACATTTGCGAACATTGTAGATCCAGATGAGCCGGCTCGTAGCGAGCCGTCTCATCTGGATCTACAACGTGAGAAATTATTTATCAAGTTTTTACAGTAAACAATACAAATGTAACTAAAGAAAATACATGGGAACAGTCTATGTGATATATTTATGTGTGAATAAGGGTTACTTTAGTTAGATATAAATATGACATAAAAGTAGGACACAGTACAACCTCTTTAAACCTGACACACATAAAGCGTCATTTCCCTAGACTGATAATCATTATGCCAGTCTGTGAGTAGAAGGCCCACAAACACGTCCGAGTGTTCATATAGCTAAATTACCACGGTCCTTCTCTAAACTGGATACTCTGGGGATCTCTCCGGTTTAAAAAGGTTACACAGATATACTGTAACCATGTTTGTTAACAGCACAGTTTACATAAAACGTAGTACCCACTAGAATATGTGGGGCGAAACCTATAGGGCACCGCCGAATCTCGGCGGGGCCCTGATAACTGGCGCCATATACAAACGTACTCACATGCCGTCGGAACGATGATATGATGGTGTAATATATTGTTTTAACCCTTACACCGCTATATTATTTTTTTTGTCGTCTGCTGTTTATTTTCTTTTTTCCATTTTTGTCATCAAATACATGCTTTGACAGCACTTTAGAATAATTTACAACATTCTTTGACAGCACTTTATAATCATTTCCATTGCAAATTATTCTGAAGGGCTGTCAATCCATGTTTTTATTTAGAAATAAGGCCAAATATAAAAGCAACACAGGCGACAATTGTTGTGTGTAGCGGTCTAAGGGTTAATACTATAGGAAACAAAACCAGTTGTAGCCATTGTGTCGTCATTGTATTTTACACCATCCCATCACCAATGCAGCCGACGGTCTGTGAACGTACTTCCACATCGTCGGCGTTCGCACTTCCTATTGTTGACGCGGCTGCCCTTACAGTCGGCACCCCCGTGTGCCGGGGTGGGCCGGTTACAGCTGCGGACCCTGCTCATGGTGCCCGGCCCGCAGGAGGCGCTACACTGGACGAACCTGCCCCACGAGCCCCAGCTGCCGTCCTCTGGAATATACACGACATTGACGTACTGACAACGGCAACGGCAGAAATGTGGCGTGTGGGTCAGCAATATCGGAGGGCACAGTGGAACCTCTCTAAACTGGACACCAATGTGATCTCATTTTGAGAGGTTGCTTGGTAACGCATCTCAGATAATAATGCATGTTCATGATTGCAAAATACATCAGTATGTCCCAGAATGGTCATATGCCTGATTTAGAGTGGAACCTCTCTAAACCGGACATCATGGGGATCTCCCAGGGTGTCAGGTTTAAAGAGGTTTCATTGTATTACATGTGTATCGTAATTGTTTTATTATTGGTTTTTGCATCTCGTACGCTAGATTTAAAAGGATTTCCATTTTGACGACCAGATGATTTTATTTTTTAATTTAATTGTGATTAAATGTACATGTATTTTAGAATGGGAGCCATTGTCTTCGCTACGGCCATTTTAAAATCTGAGAGAGTGGCCATATATAAAACATCCGTTTTCACATAGGGTATAGCCTATGTATTGGAATCGCCTCGGACAGTTAGCCACGCCCCAGACCCCCCTCGATGGGATGGTCCGTAGTGATTTCTTGGAGTAACCATAACAACAAAATGCATTGTGTTACTCAACTTTAAACTGTCAAACGCAAACGCTAATTGAAAATAATATTATGAACAAGAGTTGTCAGAAGACAACGAAGCTCGCCTGTTGGCAGCCTTCATTCAAACTTGTCACAGTTGTATAAAAAACATGAATATTATATAGCTTGACCTTGGGATAAGGGGTGTGCGGTGGACCTTGACATTGAGGTCAGTGGTGGAAGGTGGGTCGTGGATTTGATATAGCATGATATAGCATATTAAGATGAACGCATGTATGAAATATCAATGCGCTCCCTGAAAAGAGAAGGAAAACAAAATTTAACCCAGCGTTAAGTTTATGAACACACTAAGTTGGTGATTTTCTATAGCATGATAGCTATTCACATGAGGAATGCATGCATAAATGTGCTAAGTTTGTGACCTTGGCCTTGGCGAAAGGGGTGGGGGGGGGTGGGTCATGGATTTGCTGTAGCACAATAGAGTATCATCAGATGAATGCATGTATGAAATATGAAGGTGTTCCCTGTAAAGAAACATAAGTTATAAAAAGACATTTACTCCAACGTTACGTTTATGATGTTGATCTTGGGGAAATGGGTGGGGTGGGTCATGGATTTGCTGTAGCACAATAGAGGATCATCAGATGAATGCATGTATGAAATATCAATGCGTTCAAAGTGTAAAGAAACGGACGTTACACAACATTTACCCCAATGTAAAGTTTATGAACATGCTACGTTTGTGACCTTGACCTTGGGGTAAGGGTTAGTTGGTGGGTTGTGAATTTGCTACAGCATGATAGAGGGTCATCTGAGGAATGTATGAATGAAATATCAAGGCGTTCCATCAAAGGAAACAGTTGTTATCAGACATTTACCCCAACGTTAAGTTTATGAATGTGTCAAGTTTGTGACATTGACCTTGGAGTAAGGGGTGGGCGGTGGGTCATGGAATTGCTATAGCACGATAGAGTATCATCAGATGAATGCATTTATGAAATATCAAGGCGTTCCATGAAAGGAAACAGATGTTATAAGACATTTACCTCAACGTTAAGTTTATGACTGTGCTAAGTTTGTGACCGTGACCTTGGGGAAAGGGGTGGGGGTTGATCATGGATTTGCTATAGCGCGATAGAGTATCATCAGATGAATGCATGTATGAAATATCAAGGTGTTCAAAGTGTAAAGAAACAGAAGTTACACAACATTTACCCCAACGTTAAGTTTATGAACATGCTAAGTTTGTGACCTTGACTTTTGGGTAAGGGTTGGGTGGTGGGTTGTGGATTTGCTACAGCACGACAGAGGGTCATCTGAGGAATGTATGAAATAGCAAGGCGTTCCATGAAAGGAAACAGACGTTTACCCAAACGTTAAGTTTATGAATGTACTAAGTTTGTGACCTTGACCTTGGGGTAAGGGATGGGCGGTGGGTCATGGATTTGCTATAGCATGATAGAGTATCATCAGATGAATACATATTTGAAATATCAAGGCGTTCCATGAAAGGAAACAGATGTTATAATACATTTATCCCAACATTAAGTTTATGAATGTGCTAAGATTGTGACCTTGACCTTGGGGAAAGGGGTGGGCGGTGAGTCATGAATTTGCTATAGCACGATAGAGTATCATCAGATGAATGCATGTATGAAATATGAAGGCGTTCCCTGTAAATAAACAGAAGTTACACAATATTTACCCCAACGTTAAGTTTATGAACATGCTAAGTTTGTGACCTTGACCTTGGGGTAACGATTGGGTGGGCAGTGGGTCATGGATTTGCTATAGCACGCTAGAGAATATCAGAATGAATGCATGTAATGAAATATCAGGCGTTCCATGAAAGGAAACAGATGTTATAAGACATTTACCCCAACGTTAAGTTTATGAATGTGCCAAGTTTGTTACCTTGACCTTGGGGTAAGGGCTAGGTGGTGGGTCATGGATTTGCTACAGCATGATACAGGGTTATCTGAGGAATGCATGTATGAAATAACAAGGTGTTCCATGAACGGAAACAGAAGTTATAAGAAATTTACCCCAACGTTAAGTTTATGAGTGTGCCAAGTTTGTAACCTTGATCTTGGGGTAAGGGCTAGGTGGTGGGTCATGGATTTGCTACAGCATGATAGAGGGTCATCTGAGGAATGCATGTATGAAATAACAAGGTGTTCCATGAAAGGAAACAGAAGTTATAAGACATTTACCCAACGTTAAGTTTATGAATGTGCCAAGTTTGTGACCTTGACCTTGGGGTAAGGGCTAGGTGGTGGGTTATGGATTTGCTACAGCATGATAGAGTGTCATCTGAGGAATGCATGTATGAAATAACAAGGTGTTCCATGAAAGGGAACAGAAGTTATCAGACATTTACCCAACGTTAAGTTTATGAATGTGCCAAGTTTGTGACCTTCACCTTGGGGTAAGGGCTGGGTCATGGATTTGCTACAGTATGATAGAGGGTCATCTGAGGAATGCATGTATGAAATAACAAGGTGTTCCATGAAAGGAAACAGAAGTTATAAGACATTTACCCAACGTTAAGTTTATGAATGTGCCAAGTTTGTGAAATTGACCTTGGGGTAAGGGCTGGGTGGTGGGTCATGGATTTGCTACATCATGATAGAGGGTCATCTGAGGAATGCATGTATGAAATAACAAGGTGTTCCATGAAAGGAAACAGAAGTTATAAGACATTTACCCAACGTTAAGTTTGTGGACGACGCTGACGCCGACGCTGACGCCGACACCGACGCCATAAGCTCTTCGGCACTTCATGCAGGCGAGCTAAAATCTACTTGCACTGAACAATATCAACAACGGATGTTCTAAGTACAAAAATACATCGGATTATTTTGTTGCGGTTTCAAGTTGTGATTGGCCCCCATTTGCGGCACAAATCGTGCGGTCATCGCTAAATTTAGTAACAGGCTATAGTTTTCGGCAGAGTTAACTCCCCTCCGAATACTCTCCGAAACACGCGACGCGTTTAACACACAAACGATATCAAGTTTGACCTTCCGACAGTCTATTTTTAAACTCACCCGACACCTGTGCGAAACAAAACTCGCACGTGTGGGTCTAACTGATGTTAATCCTCATTCTATCGATGGATTTACAGCGGATTTTAGTGACATTCCCGAATTCGGCCTGATTGACATTTGTCTATGGTGGCCAATACACGCCAACATGAGTGTCAATTCTACGTTCAGGGAAGGGGGTCAATAAGTCAGTATTTAAAGTGATAAATTACAGTCAGGGAACAAATTAATGACAGTATAACACATCCAGCGTAAGTTAATACCCATATTAATGCAAGTACTGAAAATACGACAAAAAAAAATCTTGACAAGTTTGGGCTTCCATACATTGAAAATTTTGTCAGCGGTTTCCCCAATGACGTCATTTGTATGTTTTAATATACTCGATCCAGGGCGAACTATTTCATTCACACCTTCAATCAGTTTTCAATATATCTATAATGATCATAGATATCTGGAATCTGTATTTATACTTTAATTGATGATGTCTTGTATATTTGTTACCGTATCTTTCTGATATTGCTATGCATAATCTGTAATGTTGTTGAATGTTTTGGTACATACTGTAGCAGTGCATACTGTACTTGTGCCATATCAATAGTTTACCCTTAACCATTAAAACGCTGAAAAAGAAAATTGCCGTCTGCTCATTTTGTATATTTTAATCTCTTTAAAAACCTGTTTTGGCAGCGCAGTAGAATCGTCTCAGTATGTTTTTGAGGAGAAAATATAAAAATATTTAAAACAGCAGACTACAATTGTCGTTTCCAGCGCTTTAAAGGTACATGCCCACTCAGTAAGCCCAAAATGTAATTTATAGGAATTAAATAAGTGTATAACTGTGTTACTATTCCACCAGTTCTAAACGTTACAAGTGCCCGCTATACAGCTGTAATCATTTTGTAATACTTATTTTACTGATAGTGACGCGCGGTGGTATCAGGCTATTTTCATATGCAAATGAGGCATGATATTTTTTAATTATTTATACTAAAGAAATGCGTCACCTGAAAAAATAATATTTTCGACAGATTTTAAAGTATGATCATTGCACATCATAAAATAAATACAGAGATTAAATAGTAATGTCCGTTAACATTTTAAGCAAACACGGTTATCGCCCCTGATATCAGTGTGTAAATTTACGTCCGATATAAAATGTATAATAATGCCAATCAGTACGTGGGATAATGGCGCATGAATGGTTTATTTTGCCAGGAAATGTCTCAGATGATGTCTCTGATGTAAAGAACATTTTGTACCTACTGAATGGGCATGGACCTTTAAGGGTTAATGAAACTGCAACACCAACAATCAATCAATCAATCTAGTTTAATCTTGTAGTACCATATGTTCAGTACTTTCAGTACTTTGATTATAATATTACTGTACTCATCGATATTGTAAACACACAAGTAAACACCAACTGTGTACCGGTATTAATATGTATTCTATAGAGCTGCAGATAATCATTCTTCCTAATTAATAGCATATTCCAGGTTTCAAAATTCAACGAGTATTTTATTTTTGTATATAGATTAGTGAATGATTACATATATTTCTAGGGCCGTGGCCACATTGATAACAATACAAATTTAGTACCAATATCAGCAGAGCTCCAGTTAACATGCGTAATTTTACCAAATATTCGAGGTATTTTTCTTAGTTCTTCACCAAAAATGGCAAGTTGGGAGTTCTTTAGAATCGTCTCAATGAGACGATTCTAATGCACTCCCTGTTGTAATATCACATTCATACATGTAAATGATGTATACATGTTGTATAACTATGTGGTTTAAACCTCTACTTCAGCATGCCATGTAGTTGTCTACCCTGCTGTATTTGATACCTATATATAGTGCTGCGAATCGAATGCTAATTACTACTTTCACATACGCTCTCTCTCAGTGAACAGTCACATATATGTTTATGTATAATAAAGTGTATAATTAGAATACCAAGTCATTCTTCATTACATACATACCAAATACATGACATTACATGGTGTCAGAAATGGGTTATTTCTACAACGACCGTCGAATTGACCCATTCAGTAAGTTCAGTGACCTTTGTGATAATGGATTGCTCTTCCATTCTGTCAAGCTCCTGTTTGAGTCGGTAACGCAATGCTACAGGTACACGCCGTGGTGGGTGTACTACAGGCTTAGCGTGTGGATCGACTTGGATAGTACATTCACCAGAAAACGTGCATATTCCTTTGAAAACGTCTGCATATTCAGACAAGACAGTTTCTGGATTAGGTTGTGTTCTGATACAGGAAGGCAAGCCAGTGGCTTATGCTTCCAAATCACTGACTCCCGCAGAAACCCGATACGCCATGATCGAACTCGAATTGTTCGGTATTTTATTTGGCCTGAAACGGTTTCACCAGTATGTGTACGGACGGACAGTACAAGTGGAAACAGACCACTTACCTCTCATATCTATTATGGGAAAACCTCTCCATTCATGTCCTCCCAGATTACAGCGTATATTACTGCTTAAACAATATGATATGTCAGTGAAACATGTTCCTGGCAAAAACATACCAGTTGCTGATACGCTATCCCGCAAGTCAGTACCAGACACATTATTAAAGGTATGGATTCACAGGTACATGCCATATTGACAAACTTACCTGTCAGTGACCGCAATTTGCAAGAAATTGCAAACTTGACAGAGCAAGACACACAATTGATTTTTCTCAAAGAAACGATTCTAAAGGGTTGGCCCAATTGCATAAAGCAATGTCCACCGGAAATAGTGGAGTATTGGAATTACAGAGATGAACTGACTATAGCATATTCTCTTATCCTGAAAGGATCCAAACTCATAATTCCTACTGCACTCAGATCCAAGATGTTGTAAGCTGTGCACATTGGCCATCTAGGCATTCATAAATGCCTGAGGGCATTCAGAAATGCCTGAGGCGAGCGCGAGATATCATGTTCTGGCCGAACATATCAGCTGATATCACCAAAATGGTAGAAAGATGTTCAATTTGCCTTGAACATAGAAACTCAAACGCCAAAGAGCCTCTGCTATCACATGTTGTACCAGACTATCCCTGGCAAACTGTTGATACGGACATTTTCACGTGGAATGACAAGGACCTTCTGGTAACTGTCGACTATTACAGTCGTTACTTCGAAGTACAACAGTTACACAACATGAAATCCAACACTGTCATTGCCAAGTTGAAAAGTGTGTACAGCAGGCATGGTGTACCAATTACACTTGTGTCAGATGGAGGTCCGCAATTTACATCCCATGCATTCCATCATGCCACCTCCAGTCCCAGGTATCCCAGGTCAAATGGCTTAGCTGAACGAACGGTGGCACATTTTCACAAAAGCCAAAGCGGCAGGTACAGACCCATATTTGGGCATATTGGAATATCGAAACACGCCCATAACTGGTTTGGAATGGTCACCAACTCAGTTATTGATGGGACGGCGGCTTCACTCCAGTTTACCGACCACCTGTGAGCAGTTATTGCCAAAAACACCGGATACTGTTTCTCTTCGTGACAAAATCACATCCAGTCACAAACAGAGCAAGAAACACCACGATAAGAATGCCATAGCTTTAAAACAGCTAAACACTGGCGACCCTGTTAGAGTTCAGAAAGACAACACAATCTGGAAACCAACAGTTGTAGTCCAGAATCACAATGCCAGATCCTACATTGTTCAAACTGCAGATGGCGCAAACTATCGCCGTAACAGACGCTTTCTAATGAAAACAAGGGAGAATCCCATTATGCCACAGACAGCTGATTGTGAGTTAATGTTTCAAAAACAAAATGACATTCCCGGCAAACCACAAGCTCCACAAATCTGTCAAAGCCGTTGTAACGAAACCAATCCTATAAATTCACATAGTCCACATGGAAATTCCAAGTTACCAACTGCAGGTATGCTTTCTAATGAAAACAAGGGAGAATCCCATTATGCCACAGACAGCTGATTGCGAGTTAATGTTTCAAAAACAAAATGACATTCCCGGCAAACCACAAGCTCCACAAATCTGTCAAAGCCGTTGTAACGAAACCAATCCTATAAATTCACATAGTCCACATGGAAATTCCAAGTTACCAACTGCAGGTATGCGACTGCGCAGTGGTCGTATTGTATAGATAAGAACGCATAACACTGTATCTACATTGATACATGGTGTACAAAACAATAGTCTAGGACATACACAGTGTACATCAATGTGATGTGACAGTTCTGAACATTGACCAGTCTACAATAGTGTAATTCTCGTGAGCCATAATTAGGTTTTGTTGACAGATAAACTACATTCACTGTAATAATTGCCTCTCACTCTAGGTACAGGGCAGGACATATCTAATCTATTTACAATTAGCCGAATCAAATGTTAATGTAACCAATCTCCTGACTCTTTGCAAAATAAGCAGGCGCAAATTAATATGTCAAATTCACTCGGGAGTGTTTGTATTAACAGTTTATCTAATTACATGTTTGTATTAACAGTTTATCTAATTACATGTATCAGCTGAGTCAACAATTATATAGTTCTATGAAATCACATTATATATAATTTCAACTTTGGTTTAAAGGGATCCACTCGATATGCACAGCATATTAATAAACAAGAGGGCCATGATGGCCCTAATTCGCTCACCTGACTCCATGAACACCAGAGGAGAATGTGACATTGAGTTCATGTGTTTTAAAAAAATTGTGCTATTTTTAGATGGCGGTCATCTTGGATTAAGCGATGACTCATTTTACAAAATCTGAAAATGCTTCACCCAGCATCGGCCATGTGGTTCCTGAGAAAAAGACGTTAAAAATCTTGAATAAATGGACCTTTTGGTGGCCATCATGGATGACATAATCATCCGATTCCGACAAATATTGCACCAGAGTGATCGCCTCATTGATACCTTCAATTTGATATATGACATGACCATATTCAGTCAAAAATAAAATTTGACCCCAATTTGACCCCCACGGGCCACTCCCATTTTTGACCCCGGGGTTACCATTTTAACAACATTCAAAGAGCAATGTACATCGATCATTCCTACCAAGTTTCGTCGAAATCCGGCAAGTGGTTCATGAGAAGAAGATTTTTTTAAGAATTTATGCTATTTTTAGACGGCAGCCATCTTGGATTAGCGATGACCTCCATTTTAACAAATCTGAAAAGGCTTCACCCATGGACCATAACTTTTAAGTTTGGCTACCATGGGCCAAGCGGTTCATGTGAAGAAGAATTTTGAAATCTCTAATAAAAGAACGACCTTGTGACATTTCGGCGGCCATCTTGGATGACATAACAATCCGATTTGGACAAAAATTGTACCAGAGTGATCGCCTCAATGATACCTTCGATTTGATATATAACATGACCATATTCGGTCAAAAATAAAATTTGACCCCATGGGCCACGCCCATTTTTGACCCCGGGGTCACCATTTTCACAACTTTGAAAGAGCATTGTACATCGAATCATTCTACCAAGTTTCGTCGAAATCCGGCTAGCGGTTCATGAGAAGAAAAGATTTTTTAAGAATTTATGCTATAGACGGTGGCCATCTTGGATTAGCGATGACCTCCATTTTAACAAATCTGAAAAGGCTTCACACATGGACCATAACTTTTAAGTTTGGCTACCATGGGCCAAGCGGTTCATGTGAAGAAGAATTTTGAAATCTCTAATAAAAGAACGACCTTTTGACCTTTCGGCGGCCATCTTGGATGACATAACAATCCGATTTCGACAGAAAATCACCAGAGTGATCGCATCATTGATACCTTCAATTTGATATATGACATGACCATATTCGGTCAAAAATAAAATTTGACCCCCAATTTGACCCCACGGGCCACGCCCATTTTTGACCCCGGGGTCACCATTTTAACAACTTTGAAAGAGCAATGTACATCGATCATTCCTACCAAGTTTTGTCGAAATCCGGCAAGCGGTTCATGAGAAGAAGATTTTTTAAGAATTTATGCTATTTTTAGACGGCGGCCATATTGGATTAGCGATGACCTCCATTTTAACAAATCTGAAAAGGCTTCACCCATGGACCATAACTTTTAAGTTTGGCTACCATGGGCCAAGCAGTTCATGTGAAGAAGAATTTTGAAATCTCTAATAAAAAGAACAACCTTTTGACCTTTCGGCGGCCATCTTGGATGACATAACAATCCGATTTCGACAGAAAATGCACCAGAGTGATCGCATCATTGATACCTTCAATTTGATATATGACATGACCATATTCGGTCAAAAATAAAATTTAACCCCAATTTGACCCCACGGGCCACGCCCATTTTTGACCCCAGGGTCACCATTTTAACAACTTTGAAAGAGCAATGTACATCGATCATTCCTACCAAGTTTCGTTGAAATCCAGCAAGCGGTTCATGAGAAGAAGATTTTTTAAGAATTTATGCTATTTTTAGACGGCGGCCATCTTGGATTAGCGATGACCTCCATTTTAACAAATCTGAAAAGGCTTCACCCATGGACCATAACTTTTAAGTTTGGCTACCATGGCCAAGCGGTTCATGTGAAGAAGAATTTTGAAATCTCTAATAAAAGAAACGACCTTGTGACATTTCGGCGGCCATCTTGGATGACATAACAATCCGATTTGGACAAAAATTGTACCAGAGTGATCGCCTCAATGATACCTTCGATTTGATATATAACATGACCATATTCGGTCAAAAATAAAATTTGACCCCATGGGCCACGCCCCATTTTTTGACCCCGGGGTCACCATTTTCACAACTTTGAAAGAGCATTGTACAATCGATCATTCCTACCAAGTTTCGTCGAAATCCGCTAGCGGTTCATGAGAAGAATATTTTTTAAGAATTTTATGCTATTTAGACGGTGGCCATCTTGGATTAGCGATGACCTCCATTTTAATCAATCTGAAAAGGCTTCACACATGGACCATAACTTTTAAGTTTGGCTACCATGGGCCAAGCGGTTCATGTGAAGAAGAATTTTGAAATCTCTAATAAAAGAACGACCTTTTGACCTTTCGGCGGCCATCTTGGATGACATAACAATCCGATTTCGACAGAAAATGCACCAGAGTGATCGCATCATTGATACCTTCAATTTGATATATGACATGACCATATTCGGTCAAAAATAAAAATTTGACCCCAATTTGACCCCAACGGGCCACGCCCACGCCCATTTTTGACCCCGGGTCACCCATTTTAACAACTTTGAAAGAGCAATGTACATCGATCATTCCTACCAAGTTTTGTCGAAATCCGGCAAGCGGTTCATGAGAAGAAGATTTTTTGATTTTTTAAGAATTTATGCTATTTTTAGACGGCGGCCATATTGGATTAGCGATGACCTCCATTTTAACAAATCTGAAAAGGCTTCAACCCATGGACCATAACTTTTAAGTTTGGCTACCATGGGCCAAGCAGTTTCATGTGAAGAAGAATTTTGAAATCTCTAATAAAAGAACGACCTTTTGACCTTTCGGCGGCCATCTTGGATGACATAACAATCCGATTTCGACAGAAAATGCACCAAGTGATCGCATCATTGATACCTTCAATTTGATATATGACATGACCATATTCGGTCAAAAATAAAATTTAACCCCAATTTTGACCCCACGGGCCACGCCCATTTTGACACCCCAGGGTCACCATTTTAACAACTTTGAAAGAGCAATGTACATCGATCATTCCTACCAAGTTTCGTTGAAATCCAGCAAGCGGTTCATGAGAAGAAGATTTTTTTAAGAATTTATGCTATTTTTAGACGGCGGCCATCTTGATTAGCGATGACCTCCATTTTAAACAAATCTGAAAAGGCTTCACCCATGGACCATAAACTTTTAAGTTTGGCTACCATGGGCCAAGCGGTTCATGTGAAGAAGAATTTTGAAATCTCTAATAAAAGAACGACCCTTGTGTACATTTCGGCGGCCATCTTGGATGACATAACAATCCGATTTGGACACAAAAATTGTACCAGAGTGATCGCCTCAATGATACCTTCGATTTGATATATAACATGACCATATTCGGTCAAAAATAAAATTTGACCCCATGGGCCACGCCCATTTTTGACCCCGGGGTCACCATTTTCACAACTTTGAAAGAGCATTGTACATCGATCATTCCTACCAAGTTTCGTCGAAATCCGGCTAGCGGTTCATGAGAAGAAGATTTTTTAAGAATTTATGCTATTTTTAGACGGTGGCCATCTTGGATTAGCGATGACCTCCATTTTAACAAATCTGAAAAGGCTTCACACATGGACCATAACTTTTAAGTTTGGCTACCATGGGCCAAGCGGTTCATGTGAAGAAGAATTTTGAAATCTCTAATAAAAGAACGACCTTTTGACTTTCGGCGGCCATCTTGGATGACATAACAATCCGATTTCGACAGAAAATGCACCAGAGTGATCGCATCATTGATACCTTCAATTTGATATATGACATGACCATATTCGGTCACAAATAAAATTTGACCCCAATTTGACCCCACGGGCCACGCCCATTTTTGTTTTTGACCCGGGGTCACCATTTTAACAACTTTGAAAGAGCAATGTACATCGATCATTCCTACCAAGTTTTGTCGAAATCCGGCAAGCGGTTCATGAGAAGAAGATTTTTTAAGAATTTATGCTATTTTTAGACGGCGGCCATATTGGATTAGCGATGACCTCCATTTTAACAAATCTGAAAAGGCTTCACCCATGGACCATAACTTTTAAGTTTGGCTACCATGGGCCAAGCAGTTCATGTGAAGAAGAATTTTGAAATCTCTAATAAAAGAACGACCTTTTGACCTTTCGGCGGCCATCTTGGATGACATAACAATCCGATTTCGACAGAAAATGCACCAGAGTGATCGCATCATTGATACCTTCAATTTGATATATGACATGACCATATTCGGTCAAAAATAAAATTTAACCCCAATTTGACCCCACGGGCCACGCCCATTTTTGACCCCAGGGTCACCATTTTAACAACTTTGAAAGAGCAATGTACATCGATCATTCCTACCAAGTTTCGTTGAAATCCAGCAAGCGGTTCATGAGAAGAAGATTTTTTAAGAATTTATGCTATTTTTAGACGGCGGCCATCTTGGATTAGCGATGACCTCCATTTTAACAAATCTGAAAAGGCTTCACCCATGGACCATAACTTTTAAGTTTGGCTACCATGGGCCAAGCGGTTCATGTGAAGAAGAATTTTGAAATCTCTAATAAAAGAACGACCTTGTGACATTTCGGCGGCCATCTTGGATGACATAACAATCCGATTTGGACAAAAATTGTACCAGAGTGATCGCCTCAATGATACCTTCGATTTGATATATAACATGACCATATTCGGTCAAAAATAAAATTTGACCCCATGGGCCACGCCCATTTTTGACCCCGGGGTCACCATTTTCACAACTTTGAAAGAGCATTGTACATCGATCATTCCTACCAAGTTTCGTCGAAATCCGGCTAGCGGTTCATGAGAAGAAGATTTTTTAAGAATTTATGCTATTTTTAGACGGTGGCCATCTTGGATTAGCGATGACCTCCATTTTAACAAATCTGAAAAGGCTTCACACATGGACCATAACTTTTAAGTTTGGCTACCATGGGCCAAGCGGTTCATGTGAAGAAGAATTTTGAAATCTCTAATAAAAGAACGACCTTTTGACCTTTCGGCGGCCATCTTGGATGACATAACAATCCGATTTCGACAGAAAATGCACCAGAGTGATCGCATCATTGATACCTTCAATTTGATATATGACATGACCATATTCGGTCAAAAATAAAATTTGACCCCAATTTGACCCCACGGGCCACGCCCATTTTTTGACCCCGGGGTCACCATTTTAACAACTTTGAAAGAGCAATGTACATCGATCATTCCTACCAAGTTTTGTCGAAATCCGGCAAGCGGTTCATGAGAAGAGATTTTTTAAGAATTTATGCTATTTTTAGACGGCGGCCATATTGGATTAGCGATGACCTCCATTTTAACAAATCTGAAAAGGCTTCACCCATGGACCATAACTTTTAAGTTTGGCTACCATGGGCCAAGCAGTTCATGTGAAGAAGAATTTTGAAATCTCTAATAAAAGAACGACCTTTTGACCTTTCGGCGGCCATCTTGGATGACATAACAATCCGATTTCGACAGAAAATGCACCAGAGTGATCGCATCATTGATACCTTCAATTTGATATATGCATGACCATATTCGGTCCAAAAATAAAATTTAACCCCAATTTGACCCCACGGGCCACGCCCATTTTTGACCCCAGGGTCACCATTTTAACAACTTTGAAAGAGCAATGTACATCGATCATTCCTACCAAGTTTCGTTGAAATCCAGCAAGCGGTTCATGAGAAGAAGATTTTTTAAGAATTTATGCTATTTTTAGACGGCGGCCATCTTGGATTAGCGATGACCTCCATTTTAACAAATCTGAAAAGGCTTACACCATGGACCATAACTTTTAAGTTTGGCTGCCATGGGCCAAGCGGTTCATGTGAAGAAGAATTTTGAAATCTCTAATAAAAGAACGACCTTTTGACCTTTCGGCGGCCATCTTGGATGACATAATCATCCGATTTCGACAAAAAATGCACCAGAGTGATCGCCTCATTGATACCTTCAATTTGATATATGAAATGACCATATTCAGTCAAAAATAAAATTTGACCCCAATTTGACCCCACGGGCCACGCCCATTTTTGACCCCAGGGTCACCATTTTAACAACTTTGAAAGAGCAATGTACATCGATCATTCCTACCAAGTTTTGTCGAAATCCGGTTGGCGGTTCTTGAGAAGAAGATTTTTTAAAAATTTGTGCTATTTTTAGACGGCGGCCATCTTTGATTACGTAATGAGGTCATTTTAACAATTTTGTAATCGCCCTACCTAAGGACCATGACCATAAAGTTTGGTGACTATAGACCCAATGGTTACCGAGGAGAAGACGTTTGAAAATGTTCACGGACGACGACGGACGACGGACACATTGCGGTAAAAATAGCTCACATGAGCTTCGCTCAGGTGAGCTAAAAAGGGAGATGTTGTAATATCTCATTCATACATGTAAATGATGTATACAGGTTGTATAACTATGTGGTTTAAACCTCTACTGCAGCATTTCATGTAGTTGTATATTTGATACCTATATATAGTGCGGATATGCTGCTAATTACTACTTTCACATACGCTCTCTCTCAGTGAACAGTCACATATAAGTTTATGTATAATAAAGTGTATAGTTAGAATACCAAGTCATTCTTCATTACATACATACCAAATACAAAGAAATGACAAAATTCCCCCCAAAGTTGATCAAATTACGCACCTTAACTGGAGCTCTGTATCAGTTCTCCTACCCTTCCAGGTATATTCTGGTTCGTTGCCCTCAGCTCAAAATCATATTTCCCTAACTGGACAATGCTGCATGTTACAGGCACCCTGTTCGCGGTCCTACCCTACCTGGTATATTTCGGACCCTTGCACGCACCGTATGATTGTTTCTGCCTACCTGGACACGCCTGCATGTTACAGGCCTCCTGCTCCACGTCTGCGCCTGCACAGTCGGCCCCGCCCTGGCTGGGGGGCGGGTAGTTACAGCGGCGTTCCCGCCAGCGGGTCCCGCCCCCGCACGTCAACGAACACTCCTGCCACGGCAGCCAGTCTCCCCAACTACCGTCAACTGGTACACACAATCAAGGCTATCAGGTAAGACTAGGAAACGCGTAGGAATTCTTCGACTAGCCTGGGAATTACTACGCGTTTCTTAATGTCTGATAAAAATCACACTAACGTTGTCCGATACCTAGAGCAAGTGAGCAGGGGCTGACATATACCCTCGGCCGCCGCATGGACGGAACAGCGATAATAGAAAAAATGCAAAAAATGTAAGTATATGTAATTTGAACTTGAATTTGGGCATGAAGGCCGCATGGGTGGGCTACAGAATGAAAACATGGATGATGGCTGAGATATATGTGAAGGTTCAAGTGAATCCGAAAGACGGGTGCAGATATATTTGGTAGTTAAAATATTTAAAACACTTTAACGCAAATGTTTAGGTAATGACCTTAACATTGGACACGAAGGCCGCATGTGTGGTACGGAATGAAAATATGGATGATGATAAGGAAGTATATGAAGTTTGAAGTCAATCCAACTTACCATTGCAGAGATATTGGGTACCCGCAAACTGTAACGCAAATCGTACAGACAGACGAACGGACGAATGGAATGACGAAAACTATATAAACCTCGACATACTTCGTATGCCGGTGGTATAAAAATGACAAAAGACACTAACCTGATCTTCTCTACATACACGGATTAAATATACGTCTTTATCATGGTCCGCATTCACAAACGATTGATCGTATTTATACACCCTCGACACTGATGACCAAACAGGTCAATTTCATATTAATCATGGTACTAGTGAATAGTGAATAGGTGTAGTGGTAACCTTCATGCAGTGTCCGAATATTAAAACAATTCCTATATTTATCCGATGATGAAGAGACTAGTACAACTGTATGTACAAATGAAATGCGTCATCGACTGTCAAAAGGTCGACGCAATTTTAATGGCGTCTTGACTGTCACATATACAAACATGTATAACATATCTGAACCATCTAATTGTATGTATACTGAAGTTATTGCACGATGGAGAAACTTCCAAAGTGGTCTAGGCAAATGCCACGGACAGATGGACGGACGGACGAAAGGACGGCGGACAAAACTACGTCAAGAGCAAATAAGTATGCCCCTTTGTGGGCATACTAATTTGCTCTTGAAGTAGTTTTGTTACACTATTTTCATACTTAAGCGGGATGTTATTGGCCAAATGGTGGACATATAGAAAATCACATTATTAGTAATTCCGCTGATGGGAAACGGAAACAAACCGCCGCGTCGCTTTGTTCATTTCTCAGTTATTCAATTATATTATCAGATTATGTTACAATTGAATTCTGTGTTTATATAAAGATACAGCCATTTTAAGTAAATGGGAAACTACGTTCTGCCTTTGCTGTGACATGTATGCCAACTTTCGACATCATTTACTGGCTAATGTGTAATTTACTGAAACAAATCCCAGATATAAATGGGACAGACTCCAGTGCTTACACGTACGCTGGCTGCAACAATGGTACATAACCGATGAATATACACGTCTACAGTGGTCAGTGGAAGAAGAGGGCTAAGTCCATAACCCCCTTCTTCCACTGCCCATTGTAAACTCGTCGTCCATTGGCCTATTCATTTGTCTACAATTGTACGTGCTGCTGAATTGAGAAACGGATTTCGTTCCTACTGCGACCAGTGTAGACATATTCCTCATTTATATGTACTCAGTGAAACACCAGACATGCTTCTCAAAACACAGCATGATCTTTATCAGGTCGAGGGAGTGGACTAGCACATCTGGCGCCAGATTTATCACAGATGCCATAAGCCCCATTTCTCCAGTAACAGCAGTCACGTAGGTAATTAAGATGCGGCTGTCGTTGAACTGTTTGCCTAAATCTACGAATCAATATGGTTATTTACCAAGTAAATAGTGCACTGTGCCACATGTGTCAATGTGCCAACCTCAACAAACACACATGATGTCGGATGAAGAGTAATTTGATGTGCATGTAGTCAAATTTTCCTAAACCCGGCACATAGAAAACAAGAGAGAGAGAGAGAGAGAGAGAGAGAGAGAGAGAGAGAGAGAGAGAGAGGGAGAGGGGGGGGGGGTGGTGGAAGGGGGAATTTGGGCTGCTGTCTAATTCATTTGAAGCTAGCTCTAAATTAATTAATGACAGCACTAAATGAATTGAAACAAGATGAACATGATTTGATTTCAATTCCACCGATGTATTTTGAAAAATTAAACATATTGAAGTACATGCCCACCCAGTAGTCACAACATGTTCTTTATATAAATTAAAGCAGATAGTTTTGCAATTTCTGTAAATACACGTATGACATTTTCTGGTAAAATAAACATTCATGCAACATTACCCCAGTGGGCACGTATTGATTGGCATTTTTATACATTTTATATCAGACGTAACTTTCCACACATATCAGTGGCGATAACCGTGTTTCCTTAAAATATTAACGTACATTACTATTGATTCTCTCTATTTATTGTTTGATGTGCAATGATCACACTTTATAATATGTCGAAAATATTTTTTTTTCTGCTAACGCATTTAATTAGTATAAATACATGTAATTAAAAAATATCATGCCTCATTTGCATATGAAAATAGCCCGATACCACCGCGAGTCGTATCGGTAAAATAAATATTACTAGATTATTATACTAGTACCTGTATGGCGGACACTCGCAATTTTTAGAACTGGTGGATACAATTATACACCTATTTAATTCCTATAAAGAACATGTTATGCCTACTAGATGCCGACTTTAATATGAAACTACAACATAGAGGTATTTCGGTACACTAGAGTGTATGTGCATCACAACGCAAATGACGGCCCAATATACACATTGTTTGCTATGGTAGTTAGCTGAGTCCATAGCGTATTCACGTTTTCACAAGTCGCAACGGGAAAACACGCAGATTTGAGTGTTTTCCCGTTGCGACGTTCGCGTTTGTAAAATGTAAAAGAAGAAAACACCATGAACAAAACCAGCCTGTGTGGTTTCCATACGTACCTGGACAGTTATAGTTGAGTATGCACGGCCGTGACTGTGAGTTGGCGGAGTGGTTTATGTCGCAGCCCTCACACTGTCGGTACCGCGACTGCCAGCCCGCCCCGCATGACGTACTACACTCTCCCCATAGGCCCCACTCTGCCGGCGCTTAAATATGCGATATCATGGTGACTGTGACTGGAGAGATGGGGCTTATGGGTTTTGCGACCAGTGTAGATCCAGATCAGACTGTGCATCCGCACAGTCTGATCAGGATCTGCACTGTTCGACATTCCATCAATGAAACACCCGTCATGCTTCTAATCAGCAATATATATATATCAGGCTACATGAGTGTGCTATTTGACCAGGAGCTAGACTGGTCCCAAAACATGTAAGCCCAATTTCTCCAGTCACGGCCACATTTGATACTTTACTTTGATATGGACTGAGGGTTAGGCATCACTTCGTATGCATCATGTGAATCATGACTATATGTGTATGGCCAGTACAGTCTGCTAGCACACTGATACAGCCTGGTAATGGTGTATTCTGTTGTTTTGTGTGCCATCTCTTACCATGAAAGAGTGTGTATAAGGTATCATTGACTATATCGTGATCAGTGCAGACATTGATCATGCTATGTAGGGAGCAGTTACAGTTAATGTGACAGGGGCCGGGTACTACATGAAGGTCTTAGACTGAGTTTCATCAGTAGGTATTCATGGTATTGGGCGCACACTCTATTTGCACGGAGCCAGCGGAAAAAATAAAACGAGACGCGCCATGGGATTTTGTACCTTCGGATATCTGCGTAATTTCATGAAATACGTCTACAAAATTTACAATATTTTCCGTAAATGTCGTCACAAGTTGACAGAATTTTCAGAGTACATGCGGAATTAAATTCCGCATGTACTCTGAATATCTTGTCAACTTCTGACTTTATTTGTGAAAAATATTGTAAATTGTGTAAACATATTTAATGAAATTACGCAGATATCCGAATGTACAGCAGAAAGTTAACTAGACACAAACAGGTCAGAGTTATTGAACTTCAGCCTCCAGTGTAGACGGAATATGTTACCTGTGGTGGTGTTTGATGGGACGGTGGAGACAATGGTCGTGCTGGTGCTCATTGCCTGCCGCTCCCACTCCACACACGACATACACGTGTATTTGTTCTTCCCAACCTTGTTCTGCAAGAAGATACATTTAACCCTTAGACCGCTACACACAACAATTGTCGTCTGCTGTTGCTTTTACATCTTGCCTTATTTCTCAATAAAAACATGGTTTGACAGCACTTCAGAATCATTTCCAATGGAAATGATTCTGAAGTGCTGTAAAACCATGTTGTAAATTATTCTAAAGTGTTGGCTGGTGCATGTTTTAGATGATACAAATGGAAAATAGAAAATAAACAGCAGACGACAAAAAATAGCGGTGTAAGGGTGAATATTCAATATTAGACACTTGGACTAATTTCTAATCTAACTGCTAAGTGTGTAATGAAATAGTTTCCCTGCGTTGTGTAAGCAATTTAAATCAAAATACTGGAAACGTGGCCAATATCTGACAGCCAAGATATTATAAGTCTGGTTAATTTCCGCCCGTAGACAAGACATATAATACAAAATGTTTATTAGAAACTAGCATGGCAATAACAAATAACACCGAGCTCGCAAGAGCATTACTGCATGCACGTATAATTGGCTTACGTGTACGCACAGGCGGTTGTCTTGGTGATAGGATGGTATAATTAATATATTGTTTATAGTTACATTTTTTTGTTTATTTTCTACATTTATAGCACAGTATAATAAGCTGTTTTAGACATGTTGAACATATGTAGTCATATTTTCGTCATATGTATTACTTAAATAAACAATATGACTAAACTATGACGACATATATTTTCGTTTTCTACGTATGTAAGCAATATATTATCCCGTCAACACAGTGCGTATGTGCCGTGAAACATTGTTTATATCCTGTCAATACGACCTAATCACCGCGTATGAATATGTGCGGTGACTGGTGTTATTTTTTTCATTTTAAAGCTATTTGTAGGTGTTGACGGGATAAAAAAAAAAGTAGGTTAGTGCCGTGAATGGGAAAAATATCTGGCGCGGCACGGAAACGGGATGTACTCGGCAGAGCCTCGCCCATCCCGTTTCCTGAGCCTTGCCAGATATTTTTACCATTCACGGCACTAACCTACTTTTCTCTATTTATTCCATCCTCCACCAAGCCGAGCGCATGTGCGTGACGTACCCGTCCGTAGAATGAGAAGCCCCTGCCGTTGACGCAGCACTCCTCGGGCGACGCCGCCTGGTCCCGCTTGCTCATTGGTCCCCCGCACTCCTGTCGCTTCTTACGGAACTTCCGGAAACACGCGAATTCCTTCACTGGAACCACATGACAGTTCATCATAGTGAGGCCAAGGCTCGTACACATGCACGAGCATATACACTAATAGATTTATTATCGGACTGACAAATTCGTCTAATAATTCACAGCCATTTTGGATGTCATATTTAATTTGCAACATACGCATACATTTTGAAATAGCTGTTGTAATTGTCCGATGCTGATTCATTTCTGCAACTATTAATATACAACATAGGACATTTGTAGATCCCGTGTACACATTTTTAATATTCAGACGCAATATATGAGTTTTTGTATAAATTTCACCCTTGACGATATGGTATATCGTACTACAGTAATAGTTTCGTTAGAGGTTTGATTTTTAATCATGGTTCTAAATATACCAAACTCAAGTCCAAAACCTAACGAAAAGTCTACAAACCAACACTGTATAGAGCGGCCTGTTAGACACCAGCGCGCGGACTATCCCAGTGGCACACCTACCTACTGGTGCCGGAGCCGCTGTCGCGGTGGGGGGCTCGGGTTTCGGCGTGTGTGCGTTGTTTTCCCATTCTGCACACGATTGACACGAGTACTTATTTTTACCAATCTTGTGCTGAAATATACAACAGTCATGCGGCCATGGAATTGCAGCAAGTTTGTAAAACTTCCCTGAGAATCATGTATAATGTAATCTAGCCATTTCACGTGCCGTGAATTCCTTAATATATATACATGATATACAGTGGAACCTCTCTAAACCGGACACACTGGGAGGTCCCCAGGATGTCCGGTTTAGAGAGGTTCTTCTGTAATTAAGCACTCCATGAACATTTGTTTGCCATTTCCAATCATGAACGTACACGACAATGACATAAATTACATAAATGACAGTGAAACGGCATATCCTCGCAACACTGGACACGCCCTGGACTTACCAGGTTGACATGTGTAGAAGTTGCAACGTGCATACACGGGTATATCGCCCGTTTCACAATAGTATGCTCTAATGTATCTTCACAATACGTTTACAGCACATGAAAATGGTTCGCATGTATGCACAGAATCATACTTTGCCACAGAATGTTTTCGTTAACATTAAAACGTGTCACACTACGGTAATTAAATAATGGAGTTGCGAGCAGTGTAGCCCCAAATCACGGCTTATACAATTCTCGAACGAGTTATAATGAAAGTACTGAAAGAACTGACACTGGATCGCCAGAAACAAAAAGAGTAGGAAGGTGTGCCTGCCCCACACTGATTGGCAGCCTTTATAATAATCTTGATCTGGTGTGGGGTACACTAAACACACACCACATCACTTAGCCCATACCTATTAATGGTACATGCACACTCTGTCTGGTACATGGCACAATCTGATCTTTATAGGAATTAAATAAGTGTATAATTGTGTCAATATTCCACCAGTTGTAAAACGAGTGCCCGCTATACAGGTATAATCATTTAGTAATATTTATTTTACTGATAGTGACTCGCGGTGGTATCAGGCTATTTCATATGCAAATGAGGCATGATATGTTTTCATTATTTACACTAATTAAATGCGTTACCTAAAAATAATATTTTCGAAAAATTATAAAGTATAATCATTGAACATAAAAAATACAAAAATATAAATACAGAGAATAAATAGTAATGTCCGTAACATTTTAAGAAAACAGGTTGTCGCCCCTGATATCAGTGTGGAAATTTACGTCTGATATAAAATGTATAATAATGCCAATCAATACGTGAGGTAATGGTAAATGAATGTTTATTTTGCCAGAAAATGTCATATCTGCAGAATATACAAAACTATCTGATTGTATTCATATAAAGAACAAGGTGTGCCTAATGGGTGGGCATGTATCTTTAAGGGACATAACTTGATCCAGCTCTCATACTATTTACGAATACCGGAGGGCCAGACCAAATAAAGTATGAATCCCATAGTAAGTTTAACCCTTCACATTGCTCCCAACCACAGCAATTTGAAGTTGGTAATAAAATAACGATCTTTACATGAACCACGGGTCACCATTTGAACAAATCTGAAAGAGTAGTAGGTGTCGATCAATTTTGATCAAGTTTATTTCAGATCGGCTTGTCAGTTCATGAGAAAATGGTTAAGAATTTGACCCGATTTTGGGATGGCGGCCATCTTGGATTGCGTGGCGCCGTCATTTTATTACATTTAACAAGAGCTGTAGGAGAACAGCATAGTTTGACTACGAGGGCTGTCGATGTACACATAGCTTGACAAAGAATGTGGCCGCGGCCTGCATAAAAACCTGAACCAAGGTTGAATAAAAACCTTAACCAAGGGAAATTAACTGAGTAATTCAAGGTTAAATGTAGGTCAATGTCAGATATAGGTCAGGGGTTATTGATGTACATCACTAGGAGATGAAGTTGTCCAAGTATGGTTGTTGCAGGAGTATTCCATATACAAGCTTGACTATAAACCGTAACCAAGTTTGAGTACAAACCTTAACCAAGGGGAAATAACTAAGTAATTCAAGGTTAAATATAGGTCAAGGTAATATATAGGTCAGGGGTTAGTAATGTACATCCCTATGAGAAAAAGTTATCCAAGTATGGTGTCTGTATGCACAATAGTATTCCATCTACAAGCTTGACTAAAAACCTTAACCAAGGTTGACTAAAAACCTTAACCAAGGGGAATTAACTAAGTAATTCAAGAGGAAATGTAGGTCAAGGTCAAATATAGATCAGGGGTTATTGATGTACATCCCTATGATAAAAGGTTGTCCAAGTATGGTGTCTGTATGCACAATAGTATTCCATGTACAAGCTTGACTAAAAACCTTGACCAAGGTTGACTAAAAACCTTAACCAATGGGAATTAACTAAGTAATTCAAGGTTAAATGTAGGTCAGGGGTTGTTGATGTACATCACTAGGAGATGAAGTTGTCCAAGTATGGTGGGTGTAGGGCCAGGAGTATTCCATATACAAGCTTGACTAAAAACCTTAACCAAGGCGTGACGGTGGGTGACGCCGACGCTGACGCCGACGCCGACGCCGACGCCGACGCCGACGCCGGGGTGACTACATAAGCTCTAACTATATTTGAAGTTGATGACTGAAGAATGACCCTTTTATCTTTCAGAGGCCATCTTGGATGACATAATTATACAATTGCAATAAAAATAAAACAAATGGGGACGGTGAGTTTTTTGTTATTGATGAAAATTAAGAAAACAAACACTTACATTTAAATATGTTTAGATGTAGTGCGTTTAATAGCCAAAGTTCGTCGGCAGGAAAGGAACAGACAGTAAATTATTCTTAACTTATTTCGCAGGACATTCATCATCTGCTTCTGCTACGTAATTATCAACTTCGAACGGCGTAATAATGACTAATGACATCAACCTTGGTACTTGGCCATCCAATTTGATCAATTACACGCACCATACACGCGTTCGCCACGCATTACAGTTACCGTTACAGAGGTCCCGGATGGTACCGGTCCCGGTTGGTACCGGATGGTACCGGTACCGACGTATGTACCTAAAACAGTAGCATACATCGGACGCTGTCATAACTGTATCTGACAATACAGTATTAAGACTGTTTCTGAAGTGACATGCGAACTTTTAGATACATATCTATCTAGCTATGCTACGCTGATCACCATTGAGCCAATACAATATTGCCACATCAGTGCATAACGGTACATTGACAATACGGGTACACATATAATAAGCGGCTACAATGACATGTATACGTGTCCTAAGGACCTTTCCATTATATCCGGCGAGCATATTACCGCCTACTCGCGAGGTGTATAAGGACGCCCCTTCCCTTGGCAGCACTCATCTGGCGTCCCTGAATAACAGTACATTGGTCAGTTGCTCACGATCGATGTGTATAGAGAAGCCATACCCCTTGTTATGGCTACTGGCGATGTGTATAGAGAAGCCATACCCCTTGTTATGGCTACTAGCGATGTGTATAGAGAAGCCCCGCCCATTGTTATGGCTACTCACGAGGTCATAGAGAAGGCCCGCCCCTTGTTATGGATACTCACGGAGTGTGTGGAGAAGCACCGCCCCATTGATATGGCTACTCACGTGGTTATAGACAAGCCCCATCCCTTGTTATGGCTACTCGTGAGGTTATAGAGAAGCTCTTCCCCTTGTTATGGCTACTCACGAGGTGTATAGAGAAGCCTCGCCTCTGGCTACCCACGAGGTAATAGAGAAGCCCTTCCCTTTGTTATGGCTACTCACGAGGTGTATAGAGAAGCCCCGCCCCTTGCTATGGCTACCAACGAGGTTATAGAGAAGCCCTTCCCCTTGTCATGGCTACTCACGAGGTGTATATAGAAGCCCCGTCCCTTATTATGGCTACTCACGAGGTGTATAGAGAAGCCATTCCCCTTGTTATGGCTACTCACGAGGTGTATAGAGACGCCTCGCCTCTTGTCATGGCTACCCACGAGGTGTATAGAGAAGCCCCGCCCCTTGCTATGGCTGCTCACGAGGTGTATAGAGAAGTCCCGTCCCTTGTTATGGCTACTCACGAGGTGTATAAGAGAAGCCCTGCTCATTGTTATGGCTACTCACGAGGTGTATAGAGAAGCCTCGTCTGTTGTTATGGCTACCCACAATGTGTATAGAGAAGCCCCGCCTCTTGCTATGGCTACTCACGAGGTGTATGGAAAAGTCCCGCCCCTTGTTATGGATACTGACGAGGTGTATAGAGAAGCCCCGCCTCTTGTTATGGCTACTCACGAGGTGTGTAGAGAAGCTCCGCCCCTTGTTATGGATACTCACGAGGTGTATACAGAAGCCCCCCCCCCTCTTGTTATGGCTACTCACGAGGTGTATAGAGAAGCTCCGCCCCTTGTTATGGCCACTCACGAGGTGTATAGAGAAGCTCCGCTCCTTGTTATGGCTACTCACGAGGTGTATGGAGAAGTCCCGCCCCTTGTTATGGCTACTCACGAGGTGTATATAGAAGCTCCGCCCCTTGTTATGGCTATTCACGAGGTGTATAGAGAAGCTCCGCCCCATTGTTATGGCTACTCACAAGGTGTATAGAGAAGCTACGCCCCTGGTTATGGCTACTCACCAGGTGTATAGAGAAATCCTGCCACTTGTTATGTCTACTCACGAGGTGTATAGAGGAGCTCCGCCCCTTGTTATGGCTACTCACGAGGTGAATAGAGAAGTCCCGCCCCTTGTTATGGCTACTCACGAGGTGTATAGAGAAGCTCCGCCCCTTGTTATGGCTATTCACGAGGTGTATAGAGAAGCTCCGCCCCATTGTTATGGCTACTCACAAGGTGTATAGAGAAGCTACGCCCCTGGTTATGGCTACTCACCAGGTGTATAGAGAAGTACCGCCCCTTGTTATGTCTACTCACGAGGTGTATAGAGAAGCTCCGCCCCTTGTTATGGCTACTCACGAGGTGAATAGGGAAGTCCCGCCCCTTGTTATGGCTACTCACGAGGTGTATAGAGAAGCTCCGCCCCTTGTTATGGCTACTCACGAGGTGTATAGAGAAGCGCCGCCCCTGGTTATGGCTACTCACGAGGTGTATAGAGAAGTCCCGCCCCTTGTTATGGCTACTCACGAGGTTTATAGAGAAGCTCCGCCCCTTGTTATGGCTACTAACGAGGTATATAGAGAAACCCCGCCTCTTGTTATGGCTACTCACGAGGTGTATAGAGAAGCCCCGCCTATTGTTATGGCTACTCACGAGGTGTATAGAGAAGCTCCGCCCCTTGTTATGCCTACTCACGAGGTGCATAGAGAAGCTCCGCCCCTGGTTATGACTACTCACGAAGTGTATAGAGAAGTCCCGCCTCTTGTTATGGCTACTCACGAGGTGTATAGAGAAGCCCCGCCTATTGTTATGGCTACTCACGAGGTGTATAGAGAAGCCCCGCCCCTTATTATGGCAGCACTCGTCTGCCGTCTCGAACACCCTCTTTTTCCTCATCAGTCCGCCACAGTGGCCCTTTTTCTTACGGAACTTCCGGAAGCACGAGACCCCTTCTGTAATGATGAAACAGGATGGGAGACGTCATGTACGTTTTTGTCTCCAAACCCTAGCTACACGACCTGGCTGATAAACATCAAATTGCAGGTTTATACCTTCAGTAATTCGTGAGAAATGTTGTTTAGGCTATGGGGCAATGTGGCATTTGTAAATTTTCAGTATTGAGCAAATGGAGAAATATTGGAAAAGCAATAAAGGAAAATGTAAACTAGAAATATAAAAAAATCTGGATCTATGTAAGATAAAACGAGGGTGCATTTTATCACACTCACGGCATATATATGCACAACGGCTTGCTTGTTGCATTTTATATTTTTGCAGCGTTTTGGTATTCACCGCTGTATTTTCTTGATGCGTTTCATTAGTTTCATGGGTCTCCCATAATCTTATCGCTATACATTTTCGCTTTTGAATACTGGTTTTTAACGCGACAGGTAATACTAAAAATATTGATTTGAAGCTTTTATATACTACAGCTTACACTGTTTTAGATACTAGAGGCAACATGTTGAAGTGATATTATGAGAATGTATATACATGTATACTGTATTCTTTGGATAGTTTTTAGATACGAACTTTTAGGGTCGTGTTTTATATATACAACCGATATGTGCCATATTCAACTAGCCGTAAATTCCGAATAGTTACAGTTTATCAGTAAATTTCATATTTATTAATGGAATGTCTAATGCACTCTATAAATATCACGCAACGCAATTAAATGATAGGTCGGAAAAGCGTCGCCATTAAACAGATTTTCCGACCTATCATTTTCTGATATACGCCGCAAATTTCAAAATTACAATACAGTTAACCCTATAATTACAACCATAATATAGCAGTCGATGTATCGGAAATTTAGGGGCTCATAGTTAACAGCTGCGCCCTCCAACTTATCTCAAAATCTACGTGTTCATATATCGGTCCCGGTAACAACGCTTTTAAAGACAGATGTTGACATTTTTAATCGATTGTTATACGCCAAACGGTGTACTTCTAATACCAAGATTTTTTATACACATTTTTTAAAACCTACTTCTCAAAAATGAGATCATAATCTGACAGCTGATTATTTTAAAACGTTATGACGTTTCATATACAGTTGACAATGCAGTAGAACAATGACTTATCCAATTATCCAATTGCTGTGTCAGTATTTGACAGGTTTCTATAGCAATTTAACACGTATTGTAGTTTAACACGAGACTGTCTAGTGAATACATCGGCTCGTGCAAGTTTATACTAATGTAAACGTTCATTGTTTTGATTTCTACGTAGAATTAACAATTCGTTCCCACGAAATAACAATTCGTTACCTCAATTTAACACTTCGTTCCCTCTAATTAACAATTCGTACCCACGATATAACAATTCGTTCCCACGAATTAACAATTCGTTCCCGTGGGAACGAATTGTTATTTTGTGGGAACGAATTGTTAAATTGAGGGATTGAATTGTTAATTCGTGGGAACGAATTGTTATATCATGGGAACGAATTGTTATATCGTGGGAACGAATTGTTAATTCGAGGGAACGAATTATTAAATCGAGGGAACGAATAGTTATTTCGTGGGAACGAATTAATAAAAACAAATCCATGTCCTCTGCGGGACTCCGTAGATTTCATATACACTTTGTGACCATTTATACCAGCAGTCTCGTCTTTCCCCAGCGTTCGATTTGGAAATTGTACTGACAAGATGACGACCGATTATAAAACGTCCCAAGTACGTGCTCCAAATTCGTACTAGAAATCAGGCAGCTTGATTGGTCGAGGCTGAGCACAGCCTCGGCCAATCAAACTTCCTGATTTCGAACATGACGACGGAGTATTCGTTCAGTAAAATTCATAGGCATAGGGTCAGAAATACAAATACACAACTTAAATGTGTTGGTACAAAGCAAGGATGTCAGATTCACGCCAGGTTGCCACCACAGTACAGTAGACTCGGACAACATCGTTAGATGATTGAAGCGCATCTGAGATACAATTTCTATGATTTGTTATTAAAGTATTTTCATTCATGGCAACCGTTACGTATATGATTTCATGCATACGTTTGTAATATATGCGATCGCACACACAAACGTGCATGCGTGACCGTCAGTGTGTGTGCTATTAAATATATTATATAAGTTGGATATTCACATATAGCTGATACATCACCAGTCTACTTGGATATGAGTATTGCTCCGGTTGTACTGGTCTGTTTGATTTGCACATTGTCGTCGTTGTTGATATAGAAACGGTTGTCAAAATTGATATCGGCGACACACGGCGATGCAACACGGAATTTATACCAACGCCTTTTTTACATATTTATATGTAGCCGACACCACTCTGTTTACTGTAGGGCAGGCTGGATAATCAGACACGAATTGAATAACAATGTTAACTAACTTGCACCGAAGGGAGTAACTCGTTTATCATATCTGTTCCGGCACAGCTATATCGGATCAGTTACCGCCACGGCGTGCTGTTACCAAACACAATTCGAGTGGAAGCAGGCACGATGACATTTGTATGGATAAACACATTATTTAGCGCCATTTAATTACATTTCCCCAGAACCTGCGCATGGACAAATGGTGGTTATGTGTTACTAGAGATTCATGGAACCGAAGTGCTGTGTCCATTATGGAAAATAATTAAACCTTACATGGTGGGTCCCACTTAGGATGAATTCTCCACAAAATGTTAATTACATTTCCTCCTATGGGATACGTTTATCATGCGATTGAGCCCAACGATTTACCGAGAGTTATTCCTGCCTAGTGATAGTTTGGGTTTAGCAACACTGTTTCAGTGAGCCACGCATTACAGCAAATTAATACATATACAATGTAGAAGCCCGTTTCACTAAACTTCGTACGACTAAAATGTTGGTAAGTGCAAATTTAGGATCGTCTGGAAATTACAATTTATGGATTTGCATTTATTGAGCATAGGCTGCCTATGCTCGATACATGTAAATCCAATTCTTGTTTACAACAAAACAGTGTTAATGTGAACTTTACAGACTATCATAATTTTGCACTTACGAACATTTTAGGCGTACGAAGTTTTGTGAAACGGCCGTAGCCGATTTCACCAAAATTGCAAAGCATACTTATCTTGCTAAGGATAGAATCATTATTTTTTATTATACTGAATTTATTAAATTATCACAGCCCTTTTGGCTGTGATAATGTAATAAATTCAGTATAATAATTCTGCATACTTGTAATCATCAAATATATGTAGTCGTTAGTTCTATATGAAATAGTGCAATTCGGGAAAAATAAATGATTACTCCCTCAAAGTACACTTTGCTAGATAAGTATACTTTGCAATTTTGGTGAAATATGCTACTGATAATATACTCATAACAGACATTCATTATTATAGACGTTCCCATATCATTATTTCAGAAAAATCTTTAGGGCCGACTTTGAAAAATAGGCAAAAAAGCAAACGTGTGTGACTTAATTTCTGAAGACAATCTACCGATATAACATACGGACCGATTTCGGATGAATTACCCCTGTTAACCATACATATAGTAACACATTTGCAATGAGCCGGCTTCTAACAAACCGTCTAATCAGGGTCTGCTGTGTTTTTCAGATATGTTAAACACCCCTTATCTGATTAATGGACCTGGGGCCCGTTTCACTAAACTTCGTACGACTAAAATGTTCGTAAGTGCAAACTTATGATAGACTGTAAATTTCACATTAACACTGTTTTCTTGTAGACAATCATTGGATTTACATGTATTTAGCATAGGCTGCATGTGCAGCAGCCTATGCTCAATAAATGTAAATCGATCAACTGACATTTCCAGACGATCATAAATTTGCACTTACGAACATTTTAGTCGTACGATAAAAATGTTCGTACGAATATTTATATGGAATTGCTTCCCACATTAACATGTTTCTCTAATGCTACAATTTCGTACATACGCGTTCATGTCAATGAATGTAGCTTATCCACGAAAGATCTTCCATAATCGGCTGTCAGAACAAATTATATGGTGAATTTCAATTTTGCACTTACGAACAAGTAGTAGTAAAACGAGAGTTCGAGGACAAAATCCTTTTTGAACCATTTTTGAACCATAAACAACACTCTCTTGTTTATGGTTCAAAAATGGTTCACAAATGTTTATTTAAAATTGGCTCATGAGTCAGAAATCCTACCTACCAATGGTTATCTCCTGAGATACTAGTCATGGTTCAATTTTAAACCGTAAATAAGGTTTAAAATGTTAAAATGTGTCACAGTTCAACACTATGATGACGCATTACAAATCTAGCTGAATCAACGTCACGACGCTGGAATAGCTTTCGGAGTTTCCGGTCTTGGTTACGCAGTTTATCACAGTCCCGGCTCGAACTTCAATATTGTCAAATACTGTGAAAGCGGATCTATGTCCCACATGCTTTGTTATAACAGACATTTGTTCGACCCCATTTAAAACTAGGTTAACCCTGACTTCACCCGTAGCATTACCATTTGAGCTCACCGAAGAGAGTGCCATTCGGATGATTACACCCGAAGCCGCCATGGTGTAGCCCGTATACTGGTTGGTCGCGCTGCTACCAAATGACCACTAATATTCTCCGGGTGTCAGTGAACCAAGCTCCTCGGCGTAAATAGTAATAACTGACTTCTGATTGGACATTTTGAGTCTCTTTGCTTTATTCTCTAATACTTCTATTTTTATTTCTTGAATATTTAATTTCTTGATCAATTGAGTAAATTTAAATTTAGTAATTGTATTATATTTTTGGCTCTGCTCATCTACATAATGCTTGGTTGCCGCATCTTGCTCAATACTAGGATCAACGACATTAGAGATTCTGTTTATATTCATATTTAGTGGACCAGTTAGTTCACCCGTTCCATCCTTTCTTAAAAAAATATTGTTTATGTAACTAACTGTTACTTCAGAGAATGTTTGATTATTTTCACTATGGTTACTACCAAATATATCAACAGTCATTTTTTATTATTTAAAACCAATTTCTTTAAACAAATTCTTTACAATCGCCAATGTCCATATGCCAAAGTGTGCACCCAATCCTCCTGAATGACCCGCTTGTCATCGTTTGAAGACAGTGCTACCTTGTTTACCTCCTCCGTGTATATTTCGTGTCCATGGCTTCTGATTACGTTCATCTTCCTTAACTGATCCTTTCTACTCAACAGACAGGTGGTCTTGTAGTCATCGAAGCTAATATCATTTTTGACCACACTCTGCTTTACACCTTTACATCGTTTTTCTTCCTTACCTCATACATCTTATAGCTGTACAGCTTAGCTCTTAGTCCACCAAACTCTTGCATAATCTTTCCACCACATTCATCCTTCATCATACCGATGACCTTCTTGTTCATACCAGCGTGTATACCTGATGGATGATTTAGTGGCATTCCACTTGTGTCGAAGGTGCTTTTTACATCTCCGTGGATGTCCTTATAAAAGTCCTCAGTTTCAATCTCGTATGCTAAACTGTCAGTGTCAGTGAACAATAGCTTAGCTTTATCCTCATAGTTCTTCTTGATGTAGTTGTAGTGGAAGTCGTACATCAAGGTTTTGCTCAAGTCTAGGATATACATACCCAGGTAAACCAGTTTGTCAAACCTAATGTTGGTCTTCTTCATGTGAATGGCTATTAGGTTTTCATCGAAGATGGTACAGTGTTTGTAGTTAGGCTTGGCTGCCAGCTTCATAGCCTTTCCTTCGTTATTCACCAGCTGAATGTCAACCCTGTTTCGGATGTTTTCCATAGTCTCTCCAAAGACGGAGTTGTTCATGAGCTTGAAAAAGTATTTTTCAAAGTCATTATTTGCATTGGCGCTTAATGAAGTGTTTAGATCAATGTACTTTTTAAGCCAAGAGCTCTCCTCGAACTTGATACCTCTATGTATATTGGTGATCTTTAGACCAAAACTCTCGCACATCTTGAGGTTCTTGTAGTGAACGACATACTTTGTCTTGTCGTTTAGATTAGGTATACGCTTTTCAACCTTATTCACAACGACCCTTTCGGGAGCTAGAGGATATTCGTTATGTAAATCGTGCAGCTCTTTAGGATACTCCAAGTTAACTCTAAGAAACAGGAATGGTTTTCCCAGACATTCAATTCAGTTTCAGTCATCCACTGAAATCCATTTGTAGGTAGAGGTTTACTCATAACCCATCCATAGAGGTTGTTAGCATCCAGATATTGTAGATACTTACTAGGTTCTTTAGGATCAAACCTTTTACCCATGTACTTATTGTTTGCCTTTCCATACCTAGTCATGATACTACTCACACCTCCTCTAATCCCCTTTTCAATCATGAGCAGCATCTCAGAGTCACTCAACAGTTCCAATTCAACATCAGTCAGCTTCAACGCAGCATCCCACGCCAAACCTGGTGATGTATAATACCAGGCTGGGTCTAGGTTATAGTTTGTCAAGCAGACATCACGGAAGGTCTCAAATACGTCTGCCAGAAGCAATACATCTGACGTGAGATACAGATTGTGGTAGTCTCTCATCGTCTTACATTTAAACTCTTTCCAGACCTTTTGTGCATGTACATATTCTTCATCTGAAATGTCATCACCACTCAACTTAGAATAGAACTCTTCCTTTGGAGGTAACTGCGTTTCAGCAGGTTTCAGCCAACCTCTCAAGGCCATCAACATAGTCATATGGATAGACACCCTTACGTGTTAGCAAACCCAACTTGCTCGCCTTCATACTCACTTTCCAAGTTTACGAATTGATCTTTCTGAAGGTTACCTACCAGTTTATCTAGACTAGAAGCCATGAACTTGAAGCTGTCAATAAATCGTAGCTCATGCTTCACTTCCACTTCCTCTCCGTCTTTGTTAGTGAAACTGTCAATTACATACTCCTTGGTAAACGAAATGTACTTCTCCTCATTGTTAGGGATGCAGTTAATCTTACCCTCCTTTTTACCCAAGTTTTTTTATGAATAGGTGGGAGTCATACCCGCTCAGGTTGTGGAATATGACGGGGGGTAAACTTAGGTTTCCGGTACCTGAGGTTGCATTTGTTATGAGCAGCTCCTCGATACTTACCATTGAAATGACAGTGATATCTTACCTTCTTATCCTTCTCATCCAAATCATTTTCACATATCCAGCATACTGTTGCCTGTTTGAAGGCCTTTTGCTGTTTTGATGTGAGATCGATCATCTTCTTGGGAAAACTTTTTCTTTTGTAGATGTCAATAATGTTTTGTTCTAAACTGTCAACAAAGATCTGTGATATGTCCTCATCTTCTGAGGTTTGAATATCCTTTCAAACCACGGTCTTTTGCCATGGCTTTTAACTGAATAATGGTATTTCGTTCCATTTTATATAGGATATATTATTTCTTTAACTCATTTTCATGATTTTTCAATTTTCTTACATTTCTACCATGGAACCTGAAGAAATATCATGTATGATCACATGATCATACATGATGTATGCCTCTACCTATGTATCCATCATTTTCCTAATCGATTGTAATTTCATACTTTTTATCCCAAACCCTACCATTCCAAAATGTTATGATTCTTGGTGACTTGTTGATGAAACGTGATGCCTTGTAGATTGAAGGAAATGTAATCACCTCCCCTGTTTCCACACTTTTTAGGCTAACGTGTCTTGGTTTTTTTCTGATTGTTCTAAGCCTTTCAAATTGTGAATCGATCTCATTTTCTGGTTTCTCAGGCTTTGGTTGTTCATCTGGTAGAAGACCTCTCCCTCTCAATAGCTCATCAATTGAGGCCTGTTGTAGTGAGGGTAACCTTTTATCTTGTTGTCCTTTAGGATATGCATTAGTTCTGATAGTTTGATTGTCATTTTATATATGAATTGTTTTTCTTTAAATTAAAATTCATTAAATTAATTTTCATTCACATCACACTAATCTTGTTTCCATCTGACTGGAATGATAGCATCTTGTCTGAGATGATTAGAGCAAATTATTCAGTGTTAGCAGGAACGTTTGCGCCAAACTGAGCCTTGATTTGGATGTCTGTCACAGAGGTCTTCAGCCTCTCGCTCTGCTTGCTCACATCAAAGAGTGGGTATAAATCCTTGTAATCGCTTGGAGTGATGTTTGGGTTACTTACCAACTCATCCATGTGATAAAACTTGGATCTGAATGCAGCAGCATCGCCATACACCCTACTAAACTGTTGCTTATTGAAGGAAAGATTGTAATCAACAGCTGGGTATCTAGTTGAGTTTAACATGATACATGTTTATCACATTAACGTTATCAAAGACGGAGGGGTTCGTCTCTTGATCATTATTCTTCTCAGTCTGGAATCCAACAATAACCCAACGAGGTCTCTCCGGTGAAGACTTGATACTCAGTCTCCAGGTAAAATTGGTACTCTGGGGGACTGAGATGCTTTCACATTGTCTCATTCTGTAAGTAACTGGTAAAGTCGCCTTAGACTCAATCGTCTTGTACAGCTGGAACTTTTCGGCATCAGCTGATAGCACATGTGGGATGAACCAATAAACCTTCTCAAGAGTTATTTTACCAGCGCCAACACCGCCTTCCTTAATGATTGCGTCATTGTTACCCTTTCGGACAAGAGTCAGGGTCTGCTTGAGACCGTAGATGATTTTGGAGTAGTCCTCACAAAACCCAAATATGTGTTTCAATGGGAGTCGGAAGCTAAAAGTTCCTTTGGGGTCTGGAGATTTAATGATATAGCTATGTCTAACAGTAAACCCAGCATTATCTGTAATACTAGCAGCAGCCACATTGTCCTTGTACCAGAGCTGATTCAAACCCTGACTCTTGCTAAAGTCATCAGGGTATTTCAACAAACCCAGCATGGTGGATCCCTGACCAGGAGAACGGAGAGATTCAATCTCTTGCCCAGAAAGCTGATATTTGATGTTGTTAAACAAATACATAATAGCATTGTTTGTAAGAGAAACTACATCATCATTAGCATATGCCGAGTTTTCAGACTTTGTGAGCTTACCTTCAACTATTAGAGAAGACTCACTTGGATGTGTAAATATATATTGTGTCTCAATGTTGATCCTGATCTCACCGGGACTGTTTAGATTTGTTCCAGATACAGGTTCATACTCATGATACTCATATTCATCAATACTCTCATCTTTCATGGGAGTCTCAGTAAAACTTAGAATGTCTATTTTACACTAGCAATATATTTTTTTAAATTCATTTTCCAACGAATTAAAAAAAAGGTTTATAGGTTTTTAAACCAGATGACAGTTGTGGAGTTTGAATATACATCTTATTCTATGGGGGCTTCGCTTTGAAGCTGACTGATGTTGCTTTGAAGCTTCATCACTTCGCTTTGAAGCTTCATGGCTTCGCTTTGAGGCTTCATGGCTTCGCTTTGAAGCTTTATGGCTTCGCTTTGAAGCGTCATGGCTTCGCTTTGAAGCTGACTGATGTTGCTTTGAAGCTGACTGATTTGAAGCGTCATGGCTTTGCTTTGGATAGTACTTGTACCGGTACGATGCTCCTTTGTCGCATTACAACTCTTAGTATTTGGATCTAATACAACTCTTAGTCTTTGGATAGTTGACTCTCTCTTGAATCTCTCTTGATCCTCAATTAGGCCCCTTTCGATTGCGATAAGTTTCTTTGCCGCTTCTTTAGCAATTGTCAAATTTACATCAAGTTCATCAATATGATCATTCATTGTATTAAGAAATTAATTTCTTTAAGTCGGATTCAATTTTTTCCATTCAGCTTTCGAACAAGGTCTTGGATAGAAATTGCATTCTGCGTCGCATTACCTGAGCCATCGATCAGTGTATTGATGTTTTGTGCACTTGGGTTGAGCGTCTGCTTCACATTAGGTGTCGCAGACGTAATGTATTTGCTAAAGATGATGTTAGCCTTTTGAGCTGTCGCACCTTTTTTACGTTTTACCACATTAGGTGCATCTTTGAGAATCTTTGTAACTCCCATTTCGATCAGTTTCTTCCCTGTATCAAGAGCCGCTTTCTTTGCCGCTTCTTTGGCAACATCACCTATAGCTTTTGCTGCGGCGGATGAAGCGAGTCGTGAGAGCAAAGCACCGATGTGTTCAAAGATTCCTGAACCACCAATGACATATCGTCTTTTAAATCCATGATTTTTTATAATCATTATAACTTTTATAGTTGTGAGAAAATCTTTTTATATTAACCATTGTCTATTACTTTTTGACTCTTCAACTGATTCAAGATGGATATTATCTCATCCTTTACTCCGGTATTTCCCGCTGACATGCTAGCCATCAGTATATCAAAACGATATATTGTATGCAAGATATATTTCCACTTCCATCCCTTACCAGCCTTTGGTCGCTTATCATTAGGGTTATTACCTCTGTGTAATGAGTTGGTATTCATCATTATCTCAGCATACGTGTTATAGTCCTGATCTGTGTAAATATTAGAATCTGTTTTTTTTATTTATCAATAGCTCCCACAAACCAGGTGTTCCTTCATATTCTTTGTCTCCAATAACTATATTGTCATCGACTATTACTATCTGCTTATCGCCAATGTAAAAGTTCCCTTGTTTATTATATAACCCATAGGTCTTATCAGCACCATCCTTTGATGTAAGCTTTATCAAGTATTGTTGAGCAAAAGGACCAATAAAGTTGGTTTCTTGTGTTTGAGATTCCATCTGGATACTTGGAAACTGAGGAAATGTTATCGCCTTTGGAATCTTTTCAATTCCTTTCTTAATAGGTTTAAGCTCATCAAGAATATCATTCGTCAACTCCCGCTGAGCTGATGTTACAGGTTTGAAAAACTTTTCTCGCATATCATGCATATCTCGTTCATCTACACGCTCAGCGAGAAAGTTTTGCTGAATGTTCCGTCTAGTTTTGAGATAATCTTGAACAATAAAGTCCCTCTTCTTCGGATCTGTAATTTTTAGAAACGACATTTTTTTCTAAAGACTAGATAATCTTTATTACAGTTTTTCATCACAGTTTTCATTACGGTTTTCATCAATCATCATCATCATCATCATCATCATCATCACAGTCTTCTGCAAGGAAAATCACAGTTTTTTTTCAATCTGATTTTGAATTGTTAAGCTGGCTCTTCTCAAACGTCTTGAGGAAAGACTTTCTTGCTTCTTCACGTCCTTGTTCCAGTAACGTGTTTTTCATCTCCTGATCAATGGCCTTTTTGGTTTTTCGTTTTATTCCCTCTTTCATCTCCCTAAAGTTGTCTAGCTCAGAAACTATCAAAGTAAACTCTTCATCTGAAATATAGTCATCTGTAAGAGCCTTGGAGATAAGATTTTGAATAGTGTTTATTTTTTATTCAGCCATAATCTTAATATTCAAATGCTTCTCTCCTTTCAAGGAAAGATTCTTACTTATGTATTTTCCACAGATGCTTAGTAATCCTAACCCTATAGCTGTAGCTTCCAAGGCAATTACTAATGGTGTAGCAATGATGGTAGAAAGCAGACCAATTCCACCAGCACCAAGTCCCATACTTACAGATATTATGAGTCTTGCATCAATTGTAGATATGATGTTGTTAGCACGATGGTACTTTTTACTCAGAGCCTGTCGCTTATCACGTTCATTCTCAAGGAACTTTTGAATTTCATTAATTTTCTGCAAACGATATTCATGACCTCTATTTAGTGGAGGTGCGGAAGGTTCTGTGTCGAGTGCAGGATACAGGGTGTGTTTTTGCTCTATTTCCATTTTTATATGGCAGATATTTTTTTAAATCGTATTACGATGCTCCTGCGTCGCATTATATGCTATGTAACATATTTCTTGTCCAGGTAATAGAACAACATCATTTTCAGAGTTATTCATAATCGAGACAATAATGTCTCTCGCACTATCAAGAAATATCTCATCTAAGATGATACAATACTTTTGCTTCAGCTCTGATTTAATTGAGACGAATGTTGTACCAGATGAAATTTCTACACCAAACCCGAGGGAGATGATCTTAATTTCCTTAGCTTTAATAATCATTTTATTTTGGTTGTAAATCTGCCATTTAGTACGAGCTAACTTTACTGGTTTAAACTCAACTTCCATCCTAGGTTTCCATTGAATTGAAGGTGGCTGAGTACGATGTCTTCTTCTTTAAGGCGTCCATCCAATCTTGTGTACTAACATTTTTAATGTTATATTTTATTTTTAAATATATTATCATCATTATCATTTGTGTCCGTTTTATTTAAAATTCGTGTTTACGAGTTCATTTTTTACAAAAGCATTCCTAAGAATGGGATATATTTGAATGGACTGTTTTCGCCAAGCAACAGTCCCTTCCCCGCATATACACCACCCGGTCCTTTCAAATACAATCCATCACCTACAGATTCAAGACCAGAACCACTTATTCGTCCCAAATATAGACCCTTTCCATCCGTCTAAACCTGGCAAACACATCCACTCCTTTTAAGGTATAGTCCATTACCCAATAACTTTTGAACACATGTAGTAGCCAACCCAGATAATGCACTAACGCCTAAAGTTGGAACAACTGCTTTCAATAGAATAGGAGCTGCTCTAGATGCCAATCCTGCAAGCAGAGGAAGAAAACCACCATCAACTTTAAGATTATGTTTGATTTGAGTCTTACTCATTCTCATGACCGTGGTTGCTTTTCCATTTTGATATTCCTTTGCCAATTTATTGGCTTGAGCATTTGTCAATGCGATGACATCTTCTCCACTATAACTCAATCTGATGGAGACAGCTTCTTCAGATTGAAGAGCTGATTTGAGCTTTTCCTTTTGTCCATCTGAAATTGACACCTTTACGTATGTATAATTCATTCTTTTAATACAAACAGATAATTTTTTAAATGTCATCTTAAGCCTCTCGTATGTGAAATCGTATAGCCATCTGTTCTCCTCGGAGATTAAGTTGTTTTCCGTTTTGATCTACTAACGATGTTTCCAACCTATTGATTGTATCCATCGTTATCGGGAGATAGACTAGGTTTTTCGGGGTTTCGATGATCTTATATCCGGGTGAGACGTTGGGAAAAAAGCTATATATTGTAGGTGATTGTACTCCATTCACATACGAGCCTGCACTTATATCTATGTTGACTAATATCCTGCTGATAGATAAGATGTTGACTAAATCTTCAGACTCGTTGTACATATTAGTGTAAATTTCACTCTTAAAACCTAGAACAGACCTGAGAGAGTTTGCTATTGCAAAATCAACCCTATAGCTGTTTCCTAAAGTAAGTATTGACTTTAATATGTAATCATCGTTAACGATATCATAATGACCAATTTTTCTCATTTTGCTTTGAATCGTAGCATTAAGACCTACTACATCATAGCTACCTTCATCTATAGTAATGTTTGTCCACGTAATACCATTATCTTTAGAGTATCTAAAGACGTTGTTTGTAGAATCGATGTTTGGAAAGCTGTAGTACGTCTCTAGGTTGACTAGAGATATTTCATACTTCTTACTCTTATTGAAATCTAATGGTGGATTAAACCTAGTTTTGATTGTGTTTTTACCACTCACCACTATATGAAAAGAGTTTTTAGGCTCTGTATTCTTCACAGTCTGTTCTGTACTCTTCGCTATCTTTTCTAATATATCAATAGCGCTTGTCATTTTATATAGATTTTTTTTTATATAGATTTCTTGTTTTATATCATTCCTAAGAGTGGATGTAAAATGTTTCCAGCTCACTTCTATACTTTCCATTATTCTTCTTACTGGTCAAGTCAATCACAACAAAACCATATGGTTTCTCCCATGTCTTTTTACATAAATCTCTGAACTCGTCTTTTGTCATATCGCTGCCGACATGATCGTTGTAGATGTGGTTAATGTTCTTGAGATCTTGAGAAAATAAGCACATAAAGTTTGTATTCTCGCGAATAGTCTGTATAGGGAGCTTAAAGTAGTTTTGTGATAGATAGAAGCAGTCCACGTTTGAGTGTGTTCCACGAATGTAATATGACACATTTGTTCTGCTGTTCAAGCAACATGTCATCAAAGATCATGAGGTTCTTGTTGTCTGGATTAAGCTCCCGTGGATCTGGTACATCCTCTGACGTCTCGTAAAATCTGCATTCGATGTCATTCCGATGCATTCTGATGCATTCTGATGCATTCTGATGTTTTTACCCATCTCCTCAACTAAGACTACTGGAGAATCATTCAGTTTCATGATATCCTCTTGATTGTTGAATAACCTGATAATTGCTTATTTTGGGAGCTTTTCCTCAAAAGCCTTTTTCAATATCCTGTAAAACTCTTACCAATCATGAACAGACGATTGTAATCTAACCAACCTGGGTTTAGTAGTAGATTGAGTAGCAAGGTAGTCTTTTCACAAACAGACTTCCCAATAATGACTCCACGTATTGACTTGGGTTGTAGAGGATGATTAAACCTCTTTGACTGCATTTCATTCCATGAAAGATCATTTACTTCCATTTTTTTAATTAGAATATTTTTTTATATTAAAAGGAAAACAAATTCTACTATAAAATGATGTGCCGTGTCAAGTGTCGAAAGGTTACTGATACAAGTGGTTTGGATGTTGTTCTCACAAAGAATTGGAAGAATATGAAAAAAGGCAAATGTAATGTTTGTGGTTCTACAAAAACTCAATTCGCATCTAACACTGAGGGTAAAGGATTTGTAAACAACCTGATCGACAAGCTGCCTTTTAAAATGCATCTACCTAGTCATAACTTTACTGGTCCTGGAACAAAGCTTAATAAAAGGTTGAATAAAGACTTTACTCCTAAGCCTTGGAGCATCCCAGCAAACCGCGTTGATAAAGCTGCATACCATCATGATGTGTGCTACGCTAAAAATAAAGACACCGACACGCGAAATACTGTGTGTGATAAGAGCATGATTAACGAGTTGGATGGGATTTATAATCCATCTTTACGTGAAAAAATAGACCGAAGCATCGTTCGAAAAATAATTGGAACTAAGATGAAATTTGGGATGGTCATCGTAACCAAAAAAAAGCTCAAGTAGGTTGGAATTACCAATTAGCTGAAGAACTACACAAGCCAGTCACTACAAAGTTTCAGAGGAGAAGAGTCTACGTTAATGGTATAGATGAGATTTGGGCTGCTGATTTAGTGGACATGCAAAGCTTTTCCAGAGAAAACAAGAACTTCAAGTAATTGTTGACTGTAATTGACATGTTCTCAAAGTATGGTTGGATGATACCGATAAAAGATAAGACTGGGAAGTCTGTTGCAGATGCATTAAAGCAGATCTTAAAGGAGCGGAAACAAAAAAGATGTGGGTGGATAAGGGTAAAGAGTTTTATAACAAGAATGTACAAGATCTTGTTGAGATCTACAGTACGGAGAATGAAGAGAAGTCGTCTGTGGTTGAGAGATGGAACATAACAATGAAGGAAAAGATGTGGAAGTACTTCAGCGCTAATTCCACCAGGAAGTACATTGATATATTAAATGGTCTTGTAGATAAATATAACAACACAAAGCATTCTTCAATCAAGATGACTCCTGTAGAAGCTAGTATGAAAAAGAATGATAGTCATACGTATAGAAATCTGTACGAGCAACGTACGATGGTCAACTCAGAACCAACATTTACTGTTGGCGATATGGTTAGGATTACCAAGAAGAAGAAGACGTTTGAGGGGTACACACCGAGATGGACTGAGGAGGTGTTTACAATATCAAAGATTCAGTATACCAACCCTATAACATACAAGATCATAGACTACAACAAAGAGGAGATTCAAGGTACATTCTACGAGCGAGAGCTTCAAAAGACTAACCAAGTGATGTTTAGGATTGAGAGGGTGATACGAAAGAAGGGTAAAAAGGCTCTTGTGAAGTGGCTTGGATATCCAGAGTTGTTTAATTCATGGGTTGACGTTGCCACACTAACAAAAGTATAGCAAATGGAAGATATATTGTATATATATTAAAAAAAATAGAAGATGTCTATTACAAAAATGAACAACAGTATAAATGACAAGGTAGTCTTACCAAACAAACCATTAAGCAATATAGAATTGATAGATGCTGTCAAGTCATTAAGAATAACACACTTTAGAGGGGTGTTTATGCGCAATGAGTTGATCAGTGGTCTGAGATAGAAGGAGTGCGGTATGCTCAACCTAGATGACAATAACAACCTAAATGATCAATATGGAACTACGACAGGTGGTGGTACACAATGGGTTGCATGGTGGAACATGAGTTGTCAGAAGACAACGAAGCTCGCCTGTTGGCAGCCTTCATTCAAACATGTCACAGTTGTATAAAAATAACATGAATATTATATAACTTGACCTTGGGATAAGGGGTGTGCGGTGGACATTGACATTGAGGTCAGTGGTGGAACGTTGGTCGTGGATTTGATATAGCATGCTATAGCATATTAAGATGAATGCATGTATTAAATATTAATGCGCTCCCTTAAAAGAGAAGGAAAACAAAATTTAACCCAGCGTTAAGTTTATGAACACACTAAGTTGGTGATTTTCTACAGCATGATAGCTATTCACATGAGGACTGCATGTATAAATGTGCTAAGTTTGTGACATTGGCCTTGGCCAAAGGGGTGGGGGTGGGTCATGGATTTGCTGTAGCACAATAGAGTATCATCAGATGAATGCATGTATGAAATATGAAGGTGTTCCCTGTAAAGAAACAGAAGTTATAAAAAGACATTTACTCCAACGTTAAGTTTATGATGTTGATCTTGGGGAAAGGGGTGGGGTGGGTCATGGATTTGCCGTAGCACAATAGAGGATCATCAGATGAATGCATGTATGAAATATCAAAGCGTTCAAAGTGTAAAGAAACAGACGTTACACAACATTTACCCCAATGTAAAATTCATGAACATACCAAGTTTGTGACCTTGGCCTTGTGGTAAGGGTTGGGTGGTGGGTTGTGAATTTGCTACAGCCTGATAGAAGGTCATCTGAGGAATGTATGTATGAAATATCAAGGCGTTCCATCAAAGGAAACAGTTGTTATCAGACATTTACCCCAACGTTAAGTTTATGAATGTGTCAAGATTGTGACCTTGACCTTGGGGTAAGGGGTGGGCGGTGGGTCATGGATTTGCTATATCACGATAGAGTATCATCAGATGAATGCGAGTATGAAATATCAAGGCGTTCCATGAAAGGAAACAGATGTCATAAGACATTTACCACAACGTTAAGTTTATGAATGTGCTAAGTTTGTGACCGTGACCTTGGGGAAAGGGGTGGGGGTTGGTCATGGATTTGCTATAGCACGATAGAGTATCATCAGATGAATGCGAGTATGAAATATCAAGGCGTTCCATGAAAGGAAACAGATGTCATAAGACATTTACCACAACGTTAAGTTTATGAATGTGCTAAGTTTGTGACCGTGACCTTGGGGAAAGGGGTGGGGGTTGGTCATGGATTTGCTATAGCACGATAGAGCATCATCAGATGAACGCATGTATGAAATATCAAGGTGTTAAAAATGTAAAGAAACAGAAGTTACACAACATTTACCCCAACGTTAAGTTTATGAACATGCTAAGTTTGTGACCGTGTCTTTTGGGTAAGGGCTGGGTGGTGGGTTGTGGATTTGCTACAGCATGATAGAGGGTCATCTGAGGAATGTATGAAATAGCAAGGCGTTCCATGAAAGGAAACAGACATTTACCCCAACGTTACGTTTGTGAATGTACTAAGTTTGTGACCTTGACCTTTGGATAAGGGATGGGCGGTGGGTCATGGATTTGCTATAACACGATAGAGTATCATCAGATGAATGCATGTATGAAATATCAAGGCGTTCCCTGTAAATAAACAGAAGTTACACAACATTTACCCCAACGTTAAGTTTATGAATGTGCTAAGTTTGTGACCGTGACCTTGGGGAAAGGGGTGGGGGTTGGTCATGGATTTGCTATAGCACGATAGAGTATCATTAGATGAATGCATATTTGAAATATCAAGGCGTTCCATGAAAGGAAACAGATGTTATAATACATTTACCCCAACATTAAGTTTATGAATGTGCTAAGATTGTGTCCTTGACCTTGGGGAGTGAGTGAGTGAATAGGGTTTAACGTCCGCTTTTCTGACATGGAGGTACAAGCCTCAGAGAGTCTACACGCAGACGGGTCAACGGGGTCGAGTCCCGTATCCACCTGTCCGAGGGGGGTAAATCCCAACTTCAGAACTCAATATTTACAATCAAAATATATATTCAGTCCTGAAATTAGAACAACCTGATCTGGTGCCAGGCCCTCGCCACACCAGCATCATTTATCCCATCCCCTAAAAGTAATAGGATTAGCGCTAATCTTACTTTTATATATGGGGCATAGCCCGACTCAACTCTCACATACAAGAAAGCCAAAAATGTACATGAGGGCCAAATCTGGTATAGTGGGTTCCGGAAAGTATGAACCCAATCGTTAAGCCAGTTTAGTCGCCTTTTACGACAAGCAATGGCTACTGCAGCACTATTCTCAGGATCAGTTGATCCCGCCCCGTGACCTTGGGGAAATTGGTGGGCGGTGGGTCATGAATTTGCTATAGCACGATAGAGTATCATCAGATGAATACATGCATGAAATATCTAGGCGTTCCATGTAAATAAACAGAAGTTACACAACATTTACCCCAACAAGTTTATGAACATGCTAAGTTTGTGATCTTGACATTGGGATAACGATTGGGTGGGCGGTTGGTCATGGATTTGCTATAGCATGATAGAGTATCATGTATGAAATATCAAGGCGTTCCATGAAAGAAAACAGATGTTATAAGACATTTACCCCAAAGTTAAGTTTATGAATGTGCTAAGTTTGTGACCTTGACCTCGGAGTAACGGCTAGGTGGTGGGTCATGGATTTGCTACAGCATGATAGAGGGTTATCTCTGAGGAATGCATGTATGAAATAACAAGGCGTTCCATGAAAGGAAACAGAAGTTATAAGACATTTACCCCAACGTTAAGTTTATGAATGTGCTAAGTTTGTGACCTTGACATTGGGGTAAGGGATGGCCGCTGTGTCATGAATTTGCTATAGCACGATAGAGTATCATCAGATGAATGCATGTATGAAATAACAAGGTGTTCCATGAAAGGAAACAGAAGTTATAAGACATTTACCCAACGTTAAGTGTATGAATGTGCCAATTTTGTGACCTTGACCATGGGGTAAGGGCTATGTGGTGGGTCATGAATTTGCTACAGCATGATAGAGGGTCATCTGAGGAATGCATGTATGAAATAACAAGGTGTTCCATGAAAGGAAACGGAAGTTATAAGACATTTACCCAACGTTAAGTTTGTGGACGACGCCGACGCTGACGCCGACGCCGACGCCGACGACGCCGGGGGTATGCCATAAGCTCTTCTGCACTTCGTGCAGGCGAGCTAAAAATGGAAAAGACAAGTTCTATTTTGATAGCTATGGTTTACAACCACCTACTGAGCTGATAGAATATTTAGGGCAGCCAATCTCATACAACACTCAACAGGTTCAAAAGGCTGGAACAGTTATATGCGGACATCTATGCTTGTATGTTTTAAAACAATTGTCAAATGGAGACAGCTTGCAAAACATTATCAAAAGTCTGGTATACCAAAGCATGTGGGACATAGATCCGCTTTCACAGTATTTGACAATATTGAAGTTCGAGCCGGGACTGTGATAAACTTCATAACCAAGACCGGAAACTCCGAAAGCTATTCCAGCGTCGTGACGTTGTTGATTCAGCTAGATTTGTAATGCGTCATCGTAGTGTTGAACTGTGACACATTTTAACATTTTAAACCTTATTTACGGTTTAAAATTGAACCATGACTAGTATCTCAGGAGATAACCATTGGTAGGTAGGATTTCTGACTCATGAGCCAATTTTAAATAAACATTTTTGAAACATTTTTGAACCATTTTTGAACCATAAACAAGAAAGTGTTGTTTATGGTTCAAAAATGGTTCAAAAAGGATTTTGTCCTCGAACTCTAGTTTTACTACTACTAGTTCGTAAGTGCAAAATTGAAATTCACCATATAATTTGTTCTGACAGCCGATTATGGAAGATCTTTCGTGGATTTGCTACATTCATTGACATGAACGCGTATGTACGAAATTGTAGCATTAGAGAAACACGTTAATGTGGGAAGCAAATCCATATAAATATTCGTACGAACATTTTTATCGTACGACTAAAATGTTCGTAAGTGCAAATTTATGATCGTCTGGAAATGTCAGTTGATCGATTTACATTTATTGAGCATAGGCTGCATATGCAGCCTATCGTCAATAAATGTAAATCCAATGATTGTCTACAAGAAAACAGTGTTAATGAGAAATTTACAGTCTATCATAAGTTTGCACTTACGAACATTTTATTCGTACGAAGTTTAGTGAAACGGGCCCCAGGTCCATTAATCAGATAAGGGGTATTTAAAATATCTGAAAAGCACAGCAGACCCTGATTAGACGGTTTGTTAGAAGCCGGCTCATTGCAAATGTGTTACTATATGTATGGTTAACAGGGGTAATTCATCCGAAATCGGTCCGTATGTTATATCGGTAGATTGTCTTCAGAAATTAAGTCACACACGTTTGCTTTTTTGCCTATTTTTCAAAGTCGGCCCTAAAGATTTCTCTGAAATAATGATATGGGGACGTCTATAATAATGAATGTCTGTTATGAGTATATTATCAGTAGCCTATTTCACCAAAATTGCAAAGTATACTTATCTAGCAAAGTGTACTTTGAGGGAGTAATCATTTATTTTTCCCGAATTGCATTATTTCATATAGAACTAACGACTACATATGTTTGATGATTACAAGTATGCAGAATTACTATACTGAATTTATTACATTATCACAGCCAAAATGGCTGTGATAATTTAATAAATTCAGTATAATAACAAATAATGATTCTATCCTTAGCAAGATAAGTATGCTTTGCAATTTTGGTGAAATAGGCTACAGGGGGCCGTTTCACAAAACTTCGTACGACTGAAACTATCAATGTCTGATGTTTAGGGTGGAAAGGGTTAACCACGATTGGTTTCCTGGGACAGAGTTGAAGTAATTACCATTGTGACTGTCACTGTCGGATACGTAGCCTGTCAGGTCATGCTTCCCACCACCCTTCCCGCCTCCCTTTTCGACATCGTGCGAATTGCCATGGTTACTGATATGATGCCCGCTGCCATGGTTCTTGTCGCTTTTGCTGCTTTTGTCGCTCTTCTTTTTGCTTTTGCTCTTGTCGTTCACGCCCGATCCTGAAATAGAGATGTTCATAGAATAGGGGATCGTAGCTAGCTATTTCCTTTTGAAAATCTATTTATAGAGATCCTGTCCTTTTACTTGTAAAAATAAAGATGCACACACGGTAGATCCTAATCAGACTGCACATATGTGCAGTCTGATCTGGGTATACACTGATTGCAACACAATTAATAAGTGTGAAAATATGAATTTGGCAAATAGTTCAGTTCCGGATCAGATTGCGCAGATATGTAGGATGATCTGGATCAACACTAGTGGAAAACACTAGACTGGCTTCTTTACACAACAAATCATGCGATATTCGGTTTTATTACAAGCAATTAGGCCATAAAATATACAAGTTGGACCGGATTTCTATAAATAAATTCAAAGGGAAATAATTAACTACGATCCCCATTGGTTCTGACTGGAGAAATGTGGCCAATGGCATTTGTGTTCAGCCTGCCTAACCAAATATGCACCCTTACAGCAGGTTGATGGTTATTTACCCGTCAACACAGTGCGTATGTGCCGTGAAACACGGTGCCGTGAAACATTTTGGTATCCTGTCAATACGACCTAATCACTGCGTATGAATAGGAGCAGTTGTCATACTAGTCGATTATCCGATTTTGAGGATGCGGCGGGGGTTATTGTTTTTAAATTTAAAGCTATTTGTAGTGTTGGCGGAATAAATATAATAGCAAGTGCCGTGAATGGGAAAATATCTGGAAAGCACGGAAACGGGATGGGATCGAGCCTCGCCCTCACATTTCCTAAGCCTTGCCAGATATTTTTTCCCATTCACGGCACTAACCTACTATTCTCTATGTATGCCAATTGTAATGGTAACTATGCTGTTTGTTAAAACGTCATTGAACGATGAATGGCGACCAGTGAGTGACAACCATGATTACATTGCGATGATTCGCAGTCTGGTCTGAATATACGCAGTAAAGTCCATACGCTACAGTTCATCACCGTTACACACAAAGCTTGGTATAACGATTATTATAACTTGAATGACATCATTTGGGCCCCGGCTGGGAAAAGGTAGCTACGTCATATGCGGTCAGCGCAGCCCCAGATCATTGTCTCCATTCAATGAGTCCAACAGTATATGTGTCTAACCCTTAGACTGCTACACACAACACTTGTCGTCTGCTGTTGCTTTTATATCTTGCCTTATTTCTCAATAAAAACATGTTTTTGCAGCACTTCAGAATCATTTCCAATGGAAATGATTCTGAAGTGCTGTCAAAGCATGTTGTAAATTATTCTAAAGTGTTGTCAAAGCATGTTTTTGATGATAGAAATGGAAACTAGAAAATAAACAACAGACGACAAAAAATTAAGATAGCGGTGTAAGGGTAATAATATAATTTCCTGATAAATGTGATGACGTAAGAGTACCGTTAGCACCAGGAGACCGTTTCACTAAACTTCCTACGACTAAGATGTTCGTAAGTGCAAATCTAGGATGTCTGGAAATATCAATTGATGGATATGCAGCTTATGCTCAATAAATGTAAATCTAATAATTGTTTACAGGTAACCATTGTTAGTGTAAACTTTACAGACTATCATAATGTTGCACTTATGAACATTATAGTCGTACGAAGTTTAGTGAAACGGGCCCCAGGTCCATTAATCAGATAAGAGGTATTTAAAACATCTGAAAAACACTGCAGACCCCGATGAGACGGTTTGTTAGAAGCCGACTCATCTGGTTCTACAGAGATTGCAAATATTGTTATTATATGCATGGTTAACAGGGGTAATTCATCCGAAATCAGTCCGTACGTTATATCTGTAGATTGTTTTCAGAAATTAAGTCATATCATAATGTTGCACTTATGAACATTTTAGTCGTACGAAGTTTAGTGAAACGGCCCCCAGGATCTATACCGGACACAACTATTCTAAGTTTCTCGGCAGGCGGCGCAATTGTCTAATTGAGGTTTGCGGGTGGCAAAGCCAGCACATCTGTTCAGGGACTTACATGTATAGAACTTATTATTATTATTGACATATTGATTCAGATTGTCATTTGAGATGTTTGGTTGACCTGGCGTACACTGCATAATGAACTATGGCTGATGCGCTATTGAGGAATCCAATAAAATGTGACACACCGCTAGAAAATGCGAAGTATTTCAACGCTTTACTACGGAGCACCGCAGGGGACGTATAATTCTATTTTTTATTAATTCGTGCCCACAAATAACAATTCGTTCCCTCAATTTAACAATTCATTCCCATGAATTAACAAATCGTTCCCACGAATTAACAATTCGTTCCCTCAATTTAACAATTCGTTCCCACGGGAAAAAATTGTTAATTCATGGGAACGAATTGTTATATCGTGGGTACGAATTGTTAATTCGAGGGAACGAATTGTTAAATTGAGGCAACGAATTGTCATTTCGTGGGAACGAATTGTTATTTCGAGGGAATGAATTGTTATATCGTGGGAACGAATTGTTAATTCGAGGGAACGAATTGTTAAATTGAGGGAACGAATTATTATTTCGTGGGAACGAATTACTAAAACAAATCCATGTCCCCTACGGGGCTTCGTACTTTACCACATTCATCGATAATGAAGTAAACGATACATTCATCAATATCGGGCATTATATTATCCGATGCTACATCGTAAATAATGAAGTAAACGATACAGGCATGCTAGATGGTTCGCGTAAAAACACTGCACACTGTAACCCGACCAAACAAATGCTCATGCAGATCTGTAGTCCATTTCACCAACATTGCAAAGTATACTTTAGTAGCAAAGTATACTTTGAGGGAGAAATTTTCAATTTTATGATAAATTTATTAATTTTTATTATACTGAATTTATTACATTATCACAGCCAATTTGGCTGTGATAATGTAATAAATTCAGTATAATAATTCTGCATACTTTTAATCATGAAATATATGCATTTGTTAGTTCTATATGAAATAATGCATTTCAGGAAAAATAAATGATTACTCCCTCAAAGTATACTTTTCTAGAAAAGTATACTTTGCAATGTTGGTGAAATAGGCTACTGGAGATACGCTGCTCACAAATGTACGGAGCCCCGCAGGGGACATGGGTTATTTTTTTATTAATTCGTTCCAACGAAATAACAATTCGTTCCCTCAATTTAACAATTCGTTCCCACGAAATAACAATTCGTTCCCGTGCAAAATCCCTGTCCCCTGCGGAGCTCCGTAGATCACAAAAGACAATAACCCCCATTCAGCCGAGGCTGATCTGACACAATCAGTATACTGTTCCCTGTTATTGAACGTGCTGCAGCAGGCGCAGCGAGATAACGCAATCGCACCGTGCGGCATTAGACAGCAACTTAAATTGGCTAACTCTTATCTCATTAGCAACGGAACAAGGCGAACATGACAATCTTGAGATTGTCATAAGTGGTACAGCATTAGCAAGAGAAACAGGCGAACATGACACTCTGAGGATCTCCTATGTTACAGCATTAGCAACGGAATCAGGAAAATATGACACTCTTAGGCGATCGCCTAAATTACAGCAATAACAAGTGAATCAGGCGAATATGACACGCCGCGGTTCTCATATGTTATTGCATACGGAATCAGGCAAACATCACACTCTAAGATTCTTATACGTTACAACATTAGCAAGGGAATCAGGCGAACATGAAACTCTGAGGTTCTTAGATGTTACAACATTAGCAAGGGAATCAGGCGAACATGACACTCTGAGGTTCTTATAAGTTACAGCATTAGCAAGGGAATCAGGCAAACACGACACTCTGAGGTTCTTATAAGTTACAGCATTAGCAAGGGAATCAGGCAAACATGACACTCTGAGGCGATCTCCTAAATTACAGCATTAACAAGGGAACCAAGCAAACATGACTCTCTGAGTATCTCATAAGATACAGCATTAGCCACAGAACCAGGCAAACATGACACTCTGAGGATCTCATAAAATACAGCACTGGCAACACAAACCTGAAACAATTTGAGGATCTCATAAGTTGCATTCAGTTAGATATACATGTACAGTGGCCTTCTCTAAGCCGGACACCATGGGAGTTGTACAGGGTGTCCGGTTCAGAGACGGTCACTGTAGAGTAATCTAGGCACGACCACCCATCCAGATATGCGTGTGTGTGTGCTTTGCATATATACGAGATATTATATCAGAGATACAATACCAGGAAGCCAGGAGCTCCCCGGGGTATTCGGCTTAGACAACACTCCAGACATTCCGAAGGCATGTGCACTTGTCAATTGCATGTCAAAAACATGTGAGACAAGCCATGTTATTGTATACACAAGATGTGCATATTTACAGAAACGGGTATATTTTCTGTAACTGTAAATGTCGTGGAAGTTGACGAACGTTTTACAGCAATTACGGGGCGCCAAGTGGGACATGGCTCAATTTTGTCAACAAAATTCATTTTTGTGCCACAAAATTCAATTCTGTGTCACAAAATTCAATTCTGTGTGTCACAAAATTCACTTTTGTGCCACAAAATTCAATTCTGTGTCACAAAATTCAATTCTGTGTTACAAAATTCAATTCTGTCAAGTCTGCACACGCATGTAAGAAGGACTACCATTGGTCAGAAACTGCACTGGAGAAATGGGTCACGGTCGCCGATCTACACATTCAATGTCGATGATTCATTTCTCATTCTGCCGATGATTCATTTCTCATTCTGCCATTTTGCTTCAACTATCTCCAAACAGTCAAACGTTGACAAACCCATTCGTATTTAAACTCATTTGCGTTATAATTGTACACATAATTCATGTACATGTAGATCTCCCACGAGTACTGACGTCATTTAGTGTGTATCGCAAGGTACATTTGCCCCAGTTAAATCAATAATACACGCCCTGTGGCCTGTGTTTGGACTGCTGTCTGTGTTTATAAACAGAATGTGTGTATTGGGCCATTTGAGGAAACCATTTGTAATATTTTGTGTAGATACCATGGATACATGTACTAAGATGGTGTATACTGTAAATAATGCATGTAGACACATAGTTGCGAACACGTAACTTCGCAACTAGTAGACACAGATCCAATACCATTTGTTTCACAAGGTTAGATCTACTGTTAGAATACGACGTCATCTAATGTCATTTTTGAGCATAAAACGTTACCTGATAAATAGAATACCAGGCTAGTGTATTTTAATATCAAGTTTATCAGGCTCGGCTCGGAAACGGTAGGAATTCCTCGGCAAGCCTCGGAATTCCCACGCGTTTCCTAGCCTTGCCTGATAAACTTGATATCAAAATACACTAGCCTGGTATTCTCTATATATGGGCATGCTCTCAGGTCTAGCTATGTCCCGGCTACTTTATGTTTGACCCGGTTTACATAATTGAGGGAACATTCTGAATATTTTCCTTATTTCTCCTTCAAAGTATATATACTTATATGGTGTGACCACTCATTTGTAATCATAATATAACCAAAATAACTGTCCATAAAGAAGTATAATATTGATATATTGGGTTATATTTTCGCATTGAAATATTTAAGCCTGCAAGTGTACTCCACCATCTAGTAAAATGGACTAAGACCGATCTCAACCAATCAACGTAGAGATGACAGACTATCCTACGCAAACTAATTATTGTGGACAAAAATGAATTCTGTCCCACAAAACTGAATTTTCTTCACAAAACTCAATTCTGTCTTACAAAATTGAATCCTTTATAACAAAAATGAATTTTGTATACGAAACGTATGCAGAATTGAATTTTGTGACACAGAATTGAATTTTGTGACACAGAATTGACAGAATTGAATTTAGTGACACAGAATTGAATTTTGTGATTTTTAGTGTTACAAAACTCAATTTTGTACACATAATTAACCTGTCCTGCATGGCGCCCCGTATCTTTTGTGCCACAAAACTCAATTCTGTGTCACAAAATTCACTTTTGTGCCACAAAATTCACTTTTGTGTAACAAAATTCAATTCTGTGTCACACAATTCAATTCTGTGTAACAAAATTCAATTCTGTGTCACAAAATTCAATTCTGCACACGCATGTAAGAAGGACTACCATTGGTCAGAAACTGCACTGGAGAAATGGGTCACTGTCGCCGATCTACACATTCAATGTCGACGATTCATTTCTCATTCTGCCGATGATTCATTTCTCATTCTGCCATTTTTATTCAACTATCTCCAAACAGTCAAACGTTGACAAACCCATTCGTATTTAAACTCATTTGTGTTATAATTGTACACATAATTCATGTACATGTAGAACTCCCGCGAGTACTGACGTCATTTATTGTGTATCGCAAGGTACATCTGCCCCAGTTAAATCAATAATACACGCGCTGTGGCCTGTGTTCTGACTTGTCTGTGTTTATAAACAGAATGTGTGTATTGGGCCATTTGAGGAAACTATTTGTAGTATTTGTGTAGACACCATGGATACTAAGATGGTGTATACTGTAAATAATGCATGTAGACACATAGTTGCGAACACGTAACTTCGCAACTAGTAGACACAGATCCAATACCATTTGCTTCACAAGGTTAGATCTACTGTTAGAATACGACGTCATCTAATGTCATTTTCGAGCATAAAACGTTACCTGATAAATAGAATACCAGGCTAGTGTATTTTAATATCAAGTTTATCAGGCTCGGCTCGGAAACGGTAGGAATTCCTCGGCAAGCCTCGGAATTCCTACGCATTTCCTAGCCTTGCCTGATAAACTTGATATCAAAATACACTAGCCTGGTATTCTCTATATATGGGCATGCTCTCAGGTCTAGCTATGTCCCGGCTACTTTATGTTTGACCCCGTTTACATAATTGAGGGAAAATTCTGAATATTTTTCTTATTTCTCCTTCAAAGTATATATGCTTATATGGTGTGACCACTCATTTGTAATCATAATATAACCAAAATAACTGTCCATAAAGAAGTATAATATTGATATATTGGGTTATATTTTCGCATTGAAATATTTAAACCTGCAAGTGTACTCCACCATCTAGTAAAATGGACTAAGACCGATCTCAACCAATCAACGTAGAGATGACATAGACTATCCTACGCAAACTAATTTTTTTGGACAAAAATGAATTCTGTCCCACAAAACTGAATTTTCTTCACAAAACTCAATTCTGTCTTACAAAATTGAATCCTTTATAACAAAAATGAATTTTGTATACGAAACGTATGCAGAATTGAATTTTGTGACACAGAATTGAATTTTGTGACACAGAATTGACAGAATTGAATTTTGTGACACAGAATTGAATTTTGTGACACAGAATTGAATTTTGTGATTTTTAGTGTTACAAAACTAAATTTTGTACACATAATTAACCTGTCCTGCATGGCGCCCCGTAGCAATTGCGAATTCTATTCTATTCTACAGCTGTCATTTAGGGAGCATATCGTAATATTTGTATTTACAAATTGCACTTGTTCATTTGTGCGACAGACGGCGCCAGTATTCCCACAGTGCATGGCACATGCGCATCCTAGCACTGGCATAAGCGAAACACAATACAGTGAAACCTCTCTAAACCGGACATCCCAGGTGTCCGGCTTAGAGAGGTGTCACTGTAAAGCACGCATTTGATCATTATCAGCCATAGTTATGCGGTCTCGAACAGAATTATCACCCGAGATAAAGAAGAATCTCATAAAAAATAATATCACATGTGGTTTCTTGGTGTCCGGTTTAGAGACGCTCCACTGTATACATTTGATACACATTTTGCTGCCGCCGGGTATGGAAGGTGTTCCGAGTCTATTCCCACCCTTAAATATGAGCCGAATCGAAAATAAAATCGAATGCTGCCGACGATATTTTCGCCATTAAACACATTAAATCTTAAAAATATTTAAATGTAAGTACTTTTTCATCAATAACAAAAGTCACCCTGTCCAAGTTGTTTTATTGATGAAATTCCGTCAAATATTGATTTTATTGCGAAAAAGCTATTTTCCTATGGGAATTTAACATGGGAGCTAAACATATATTATATTTTTTAATATTTTTGTTATTTTTGGACCGATTTATAAAATCTAACTTGTTTTCTTAGTTACACCATTTCCAAGCTATCTAGCCAGGTTTCGGAGTCAAATTTTGTTTTTGACCCTCCTGGTCAGCCTCCTCCTCCTTTTTGCCCCATGTTAAATTCCCATAGGAAAATCTTTTTTTCGCAATAATAATTTATATTTTATGGAATTTATCAAATAAAAACAATTGGGGAGGGTGACTTTGTTAATGATGAAAAAGTACTTACATTTAAATATTTATTAGATTTTTCATCAATAACAAAAAAAGACACCCTGCCCAAATTGTTTTATTGATGAAATTCCGTCAAATATTGATGTTATTGCGAAAAAGCTATTTTCCTATGGGAATTTAACATGGGAGCTAAACATATATATATATTTTTTTATTTTTGGACCGATTTTCAAAATCTAACTTGTTTTCTTAGCTACACCATTACAAATTACCCTTCTGGTCAGCCTATTTTTAAAACAAACAAGAAATGCGTCTGTCGAACGCAGATGCCACCTGCAGCATATTTGAGAAACTGTGACAAAGTGGTTGACCGAAAAGTGTGACGGACGGACGGACGGACGGACGGACGGAAGACAGACGGACGGACAGACATACGGACAGACATACGGACAGACATACGGACAGACAGACGGTCCAAAAACAATATGCCACCCGGCTCTTCGAGACCGGTGGCATAAAAATTTGACCCTCCTGGTCAGCCTCATCCTCCCTTTTTTCCCCATGTTAAATTCCCATAGGAAAATCGTTTTTCCGCAATAATAATTTATAATTTATGGAATTTTATCAAATAAAAACAAGGGAGGGTGACTTTTTTGTTAATGATGAAAAAGTACTTACATTTAAATATTTATTAGATTTAATATGTTTAATAGCCAAACAATTCGTTCCTTTAATTTAACAATTCATTCGCCATTAAACACATTAAATCTTAAAAATTATTAAATATAAGTACTTTTTCATCAATAACAAAAGTCACCCTGTCCAAATTGTTTTATTGATGAAATTCCGTCAAATATTGATTTTATTGCGAACAAGCTATTTTCCTATGGGAATTTAACATGGGAGCTAAACATATGGGCCGCGCTCTGTGAAAACCAGCCTTAATGACAAAATTTTCAATTTGCACTTTTTTACATTTTTTGATGCGGACACCTTTCAAAAACAATATGCTGAAAAGAAAATGTAAATATGTTTCATAATATTTGTTTTATCTCACTTTTTGTAGCACCATGTCAATCACGCAAGAAAAAAAAAGTAACATCGAGAAAATGACGTTATTAAAACGCTGACGTTTGTACAATGCAACACAACAGCCTACAGTAGAAATGCGTGTTCATAGACTCATTGACTGTGCTTGCTGTAAACTGTATTTGCTGATAAGTTGCACTAAATGTATCTACAAGTGTTAGTATGAATACTGTCAAACTTTGAACAGAATAAAACTAAGATTTGTACATGTAGTGAACAAACCAAACGCGCACCACTATCAATGTTAAATCTATAAATAGCCGACATGTGACCTCGTAATTTGCTACTATCGCCAAATATCACAGATTATGCATATGCATGTACCGTCAGAAAGATACATTGTAATTATTTGAGAATTTAGTTCAGAATCTAATTGACGTTATTTACGTAACAGTTAATTGTGACGTTATGTATTGATGTATACATTACGTCACTCACCAAGGACCAAACACAAAGAACTAAACGACATTCCTGGTGATTGAAATTGAAACAATCTGTGATTGAAACAAATGCACTATTTTCTGTAGAAATAAATGACCTGAATCTGGTTAGAATTTGGATAGGCCTATAGCTGCACATATCAATGACTTCAGCGTCCGATGGTGTCTAGAGGGGAGTTTTAAACAAATTACAAATCGACTGTCCATTTACATCTCAGAAAGCGGGAGGAACGTTTTCCTGTGTAGCCAATATGACTGACGGACGGTCTTGTGTACATGTACCTCGTACTAGCAGGTAGGAGGTCTATGGGGGAAATCCTGCACTGACCCCCACTCCCTCGGCTGCCCACCGCCGCGCCACTGCCCTCACACCGAGAGGGCAGATATTTTTAGGTGTGTCCGCTTAACAAAGTGTTTGTGTGGGCTACCCGTCTCGATCCCGTCTATGAATTTACTGCCGGTACTGATTTTTTTATATAAGTTTCTTCAAATTTTAAAATGTACGCATTTATCAACCGTACTTTGTAGATTCCTTCATATGTTTTTATTTGCGTGACTGATGCCCGCGCGACCGCATGCGTATTTATTTAGTAAGTGGAATGTATAGTTGTTAAAATCAAAAGTGGCCAACAAAACTTTCAGGGCAAAATTATCCATTACTATGTATTTTTAAATGTGTGTCGGTTTGAATTTTTGATAATGGGTTTACCATTTGAAAACAAATATATATACATAAACCTGTCAATGTCGGGAAAATGTGTCGATGTGACATACATGATTGTATAATTGTTATAAAATGTTCTGATAAAAATACGGGCAGTAAGCATAATAGTACTGGTGCATGTATATGTATACACTGTATCCTCTAGTTGGCAATAATTAATTTGAAAATAAATTTACTAAAAAGCACCGTGGCGTACGTACATGTATTTTGAATTCATGTCTGCACACTGTATAATCAAGTCAGTGATTTACACACTAAATTTGTACCGACCACAAAATTGCGACATTCGTTTGAAGCGTCTCGTTTGAATTTAGACGCGTTGAATATGCAAATATAGAAGTTGTGTATTCTAGGGCGGATTCACGTAGGGGAAAACCCGGCGCGCGCCCCCCTACAATTTGGCGAGTAAAGATATGTTTGCTCTAAAATGCGCCATAACGCAGCAAAATGGGGTGTAGATATCCAAATTATTCCGGAGGGCATACCGCCGGACCCACCGAGCAGTCTCCCGAGCTCCGCTTGGTCGACGAATAGACGGTACTAGTTCGAAAATATAGTAAACTGTTTCAATTAAGAAGTCCCCCCCCCCTAACTTGAAATCCTGGATCCGCTCCAGGTATTTGCTTTATATTATTTACACGCCTCCGACTAGAACGCCCCTTTGATAAAAAAACAATAAAGCACGCAGACATCCAGTGTTTAGTAGTAAGTAAATTAACAACGATCTAAATTAGGACTTCTTAAATTTGTAAATGTTGGAGACCTGTGCATCTGCGCAACCTGATCAGGGTCTGCACTGATTGCAAAAATACTAGTAAAATATATGCCATACATTCATATAACCATATTTACAAGTGGTCAACTAAAATAATATTTAACAGTTAATGAGTTATTAAACGACAATCGTACGACTGATGTAATGTGATATTTTTGAAAGTCGCTAAAAATTACGTGACAGTAGAAGGTACATGCAAGTGGTTGCAGATACAGATACAAATCAGTAGGCTACGTCCATGGGGCCCGTTTCACTAAACTTCGTACGACTAAAATGTTCGTAAGTACAAAATTAAGATAGTCTTGTAAATTCCACATTAACAACATTTTCCTGTAAACAATTATTGGATTTACATTTATTGAGCAGCCTATGCTCAATAAATGTAAATCAATCAATTGCAAGTTTAGTGAAACGGGCCCCCGGTGGCTACAATTATGTTCGCACTAAATATGCATGTGACACAATACCAACACACTAAATACTAAATAATACTAGAAATTTGGCCTGTCGGCACACGAATGCCCCCGCTGGCAGCCAAAGAAAACAAGGCATATTTGAATGTGGATTTGTCACAGGGTGGCAGAGGAACATTGGAGCAATGCGTGTGTGAAATGTGAAGCAGATCCGAGCAAGGAAACATAAATTATAAGCCATTTACCAGAGCGTTAAGGTTTCAAACGCACCAAGTATGCAACCTTGATCCTGGGCTTGGCGGGGGCGGCACGAATGTGGATTTGTCACAGGGTGGCAGAGGACCATTGGAGCAATGCGTGTGTGAAATGTGAAGCAGATCTGAGCAAGGGAAGCAGATCCGAGCAAGGGAACATAAATTATAAGGCATTTACCCAGCGTTAAGGTTTCGAACGCACCAAGTCTGTGACCTTGACCCTGTGCTTAGCTGGGGCGGCACGAATGTGGATTTGTCACAGGGCGGTAGAGGACCATTGGAGCAATGCGTGTGTGAAATATCAAGTAGATCCGAGCAAGGAAACAGGAATTATAAGCCATTTACCCGAGCGTTAAGGTTTCGTACGTACGTTACGTACGTTACGTACGTAACGTGCGTTACGTACGTACGGACGCCGGTAACACTATATGCACCCTCACCATTCGGTGGCGGGGGCATAATAAGGCATTTACCTAGCGTTAAGGTTTCGAACGCACCAAGTCTGTGACCTTGACCCTGGGGTTAGCGGGGGCGGAACTAATGTGGATTTGTCACATGGTGGCAGAGGACCATTGGAGCAATGCGGGTGTGAAATGTGAAGCAGATCCGAGCAAGGAAACAGAAATTATAAGGCATTTACCAGCGTTAAGGTTTTCGACCGCACCAAGTCTGTGACCTTGACCCTGTGCTTAGCTGGGGCGGCACGAATGTGGATTTGTCACAGGGTGGCAGAGGACCATTGGAGCAATGTGTGTGTGAAATGTGAAGCAGATCCGAGCAAGGAAACAGAAATTATAAGGCATTTACCCAGCGTTAAGGTTTCGAACGCACCAAGTCTGTGACCTTGACCCTGGGCTTAGCGGGGGCGGCACGAATGTGGATTTGTCACAGGGTGGCGGAGGACCATTGAAGCAATGCGTGTGTGAAATGTGAAGCAGATCCGAGAAAGGAAATATAAATTATAAGGCATTTACCCAGCGTTAAGGTTTCGAACGCACCAAGACTGTGACCTTGACCCTGGGCTTAGCGGGGGCGGCACGAATGTGGATTTGTCACAGGGTGGCAGAGGACCATTGGAGCAATGCGTGTGTGAAATGTGAAGCAGATCCGAGCAAGGAAACCGAAATTATAAGGCATTTACCCAGCGTTAAGGTTTCGAACGCACCAAGTCTGTGACCTTGATCCTGGGCTTAGCGGGGGCGGCACGAATGTAGATTTGTCACAGGGTGGCAGAGGACCATTGGAGCAATGTGTGTGTGAAATGTGAAGCAGATCCGAGTAAGGAAACAGAAATTATAAGGCATTTACCCAGCGTTAAGGTTTCGAACGCAACAAGTCTGTGACCTTGACCCTGGGCGTAGCGGGGGCGGCACGAATGTGGATTTGTCACAGGGTGGCAGAGGACCATTGGAGCAATGCGTGTGTGAAATGTGAAGCAGATCCGAGCAAGGGAAGCAGATCCGAGCAAGGGAACATAAATTATAAGGCATTTACCCAGCGTTAAGGTTTCGAACGCACCAAGTCTGTGACCTTGACCCTGTGCTTAGCTGGGGCGGCACGAATGTGGATTTGTCACAGGGCGGTAGAGGACCATTGGAACAATGCGTGTGTGAAATATCAAGTAGATCCGAGCAAGGAAACAGGAATTATAAGCCATTTACCCAAGCGTTAAGGTTTCGTACGTACGTTACGTACGTTACGTACGTTACGTACGTTACGTACGTTACGTACGTAACGTGCGTTACGTACGTACGGACGCCGGTAACACTATATGCCCCCTCACCATTCGGTGGCGGGGGCATAATAAGGCATTTACCTAGCGTTAAGGTTTCGAACGCACCAAGTCTGTGACCTTGACCCTGGGGTTAGCGGGGGCGGAACTAATGTGGATTTGTCACATGGTGGCAGAGGACCATTGGAGCAATGCGGGTGTGAAATGTGAAGCAGATCCGAGCAAGGAAACAGAAATTATAAGGCATTTACCCAGCGTTAAGGTTTCGACCGCACCAAGTCTGTGACCTTGACCCTGTGCTTAGCTGGGGCGGCACGAATGTGGATTTGTCACAGGGTGGCAGAGGACCATTGGAGCAATGTGTGTGTGAAATGTGAAGCAGATCCGAGCAAGGAAACAGAAATTATAAGGCATTTACCCAGCGTTAAGGTTTCGAACGCACCAAGTCTGTGACCTTGACCCTGGGCTTAGCGTGGGCGGCACGAATGTGGATTTGTCACAGGGTGGCGGAGGACCATTGAAGCAATGCGTGTGTGAAATTTGAAGCAGATCCGAGAAAGGAAATATAAATTATAAGGCATTTACCCAGCGTTAAGGTTTCGAACGTACCAAGACTGTCACCTTGACCCTGGGCTTAACGGGGGCGGCACGAATGTGGATTTGTCACAGGGTGGCAGAGGACCATTGGAGCAATGTGTGTGTGAAATGTGAAGCAGATCCGAGCAAGGAAACAGAAATTATAAGGCATTTACCCAGCGTTAAGGTTTCGAACGCACCAAGTCTGTGACCTTGACCCTGGGCTTAGCGTGGGCGGCACGAATGTGGATTTGTCACAGGGTGGCGGAGGACCATTGAAACAATGCGTGTGTGAAATTTGAAGCAGATCCGAGAAAGGAAATATAAATTATAAGGCATTTACCCAGCGTTAAGGTTTCGAACGTACCAAGTCTGTCACCTTGACCCTGGGCTTAACGGGGGCGGCACGAATGTGGATTTGTCACAGGGTGGCAGAGGACCATTGGAGCAATGCGTGTGTGAAATGTGAAGTAGATCCGAGCAAGGAAATATAAATTATAAGGCATTTACCCAGCGTTAAGGTTTCGAACGCACCAAGACTGTGACCTTGACCCTGGGCTTAGCGGGGGCGGCACGAATGTGGATTTGTCACAGGGTGGCAGAGGACCATTGGAGCAATGCGTGTGTGAAATGTGAAGCAGATCCGAGCAAATGGAAACCGAAATTATAAGGCATTTAACCCAGCGTTTAAGGTTTCGAACGCACCAAGTCTGTGACCTTGATCCTGGGCGTATAGCGGCGGCACGAATGTGGATTTGTCACAGGGTGGCAGAGGACCATTGGAGCAATGCGTGTGTGAAATGTGAAGCAGATCCGAGCAAGGAAATAGAAATTATAAGGCATTTACCCAGCGTTAAGGTTTCGAACGCACAAAGTTTTTGACCTTGACCCTGGGCTTCGCGGGGGCGACACGAATGTGGATTTGTCACAGGTTGGCAGAGGACCATTGGAGCAATGTGTGTGTGAAATGTGAAGCAGATGCGAGCAAGGGAACAGCAATTATAAGGCATTTACCCAGCGTTAAGGTTTCGAACGCACCATGTATGTAACCTTGACCCTGGGCTTAGCGGGGGCGGCACGAATGTGGATTTGTCACAGGATGGCAGAGGACCATTGGAGCGATGCGTGTGTGAAATGTGAAGCAGATCCGAGCAAGGGAACAGAAATTATAAGGCATTTAACCAGCGTTAAGGTTTCGAACGCACCAAGTCTGTGACCTTGACCCTGGGCTTAGCGGCGGCGGGACGAATGTGGATTTGTCACAGGGCGGTAGAGGACCATTGGAACAATGCGTGTGTGAAATGTCAAGCAGATCCGAGCAAGGAAACAGGAATTATAAGCCATTTACCCGAGCGTTAAGGTTTCGTACGTACGTTACGTACGTTACGTACGTTACGTACGTAACCTACGTTACGTATGTACGGACGGCGGTAACACTATATGCCCCCCTCACCATTCTGTGGCGGGGTGATAATAAGGCATTTACCCAGCGTTAGCGGGGGCGGCACGAATGTGGATTTGTCACAGGATGGCAGAGGACCATTGGAGCGATGCGTGTGTGAAATGTGAAGCAGATCCGAGCAAGGCAACATAAATTATAAGGCATTTACCCAGCGTTAAGGTTTCGAACGCACCCAGTCTGTGACCTTGACCCTGGGCTTAGCGGGGGCGGCACGAATGTGGATTTGTCACAGTGTGGCAGAGGAACATTGGAGCAATGCGTGTGTGAAATGTGAAGCAGATCCGAGCAAGGAAACAGAAATTATAAGGCATTTACACAGCGTTAAGGTTTCGAACGCACCAAGTCTGTGACCTTCAACCTGGGCTTAGCGGGGGCGGCACGAATGTGGATTTGTCACAGGGTGGCAGAGGAGTGAGTGAGTGAGTGAATAGGGTTTAACGTCCGCTTTTCTGACATAGAGGTACAAGCCTCAGGGAGTCTACACGCAGACGGGTCAACGGGGTCGTGTCCCGTATCCACCTGTCCGAGGGGAGTAAATCCCAACTTCAGAACTCAATATTTACAATCAAAATATATATTCAGCCCTGAAATTAGAACCTGATCTGGTGCCAGGCCCTCGCCACACCAGCATCATTTATCCCATCCCTAAAAGTAATAGGATCAGCGCTAATCTTACTTTTATATATGGGGCATAGCCTGACTCAACTCTCACATACAAGAAAGCCCAAAATGTACATGAGGGCCAAATCCGGTATAGTGGGTTCCGGAAAGTATGAACCCAATCGTTAAGCCAGTTTAGTCGCCTTTTACGACAAGCAATGGCTACTGCAGCACTATTCTCAGGATCAGTTGATCCCGCCCCGGTGCCTGCACGGGGCCGGGTGGCAGAGGACCATTGGAGCAATGTGTGTGTGAAATGTGAAGCAGATGCGAGCAAGGAAACAGAAATTATAAGGCATTTACCCAGCGTTAATGTTTCGAACGCACCAAGTCTGTGACCTCGACCTTGGGCTTAGCGGGGGTGTGACGAATGTGGATTTGTCACAGGGCGGTAGAGGACCATTGGAGCAATGCGGGTGTGAAATTTATAAGCCATTTACCCGAGCATTAAGGTTTCAAATGCACCACGTCTGTGACCTTGACCCTGGGCTTAGCGGGGGCGGCACGAATGTGGATTTGTCACAGGTTGGCAGAGAACCATTGGCGCAATGCGTGTGTGAAATGTGAAGCAGATCCAAGCAAGGAAACAGAAATTATAAGGCATTTACCCAGCATTAAGGTTTCGAACGCACCAAGTCTGTGACCTTGACCCTGGCCTTAGCGGGGGCGGCACGAATGTGGATTTGTCACAGGATGGCAGAGGACCATTGGAGCGATGCGTGTGTGAAATGTGAAGCAGATCCGAGCAAGGCAACAGAAATTATAAGGCATTTACCCAGCGTTAAGGTTTCGAACGCACCAAGACTGTGACCTTGACCCTGGGCTTAGCGGGGGCGGCACGAATGTGGATTTGTCACAGGGTGGCAGAGGAACATTGGAGCAATGCGTGTGTGAAATGTGAAGCAGATCCGAGCAAGGAAACAGAAATTATAAGGCATTTACCCAGCGTTAAGGTTTCGAACGCACCAAGTCTGTGACCTTGACCTTGGGCTTAGCGGGAGTGGGACGAATGTGGATTTGTCACAGGGCGGTAGAGGACCATTGGAGCAATGCGGGTGTGAAATGTGAAGCAGATCGGAGCAAGGAAACAGAAATTATAAGCCATTTCCCGAGCATTAAGGTTTCAAATGCACCACGTCTGTGACCTTGACCTTGGGCTTAGCGGGGGCCGCACGAATGTGGATTTGTCACAGGTTGGCAGAGGACCATTGGCGCAATGCGTGTGTGAAATGTGAAGCAGATCCGAGCAAGGGAACAGAAATTATAAGGCATTTACCCAGCGTTAAGGTTTCGAACGCACCAAGTCTGTCACCTTGACCCTGGGCTTAGCGGGGGCGGCACGAATGTGGATTTGTCACAGGGTGGCAGAGGACCATTGGAGCAATGCGTGTGTGAAATGTGAAGCAGATCCGAGCAAGGAAACAGAAATTATAAGGCATTTACCCAGCGCTAAGTTTCGAACGCACCAAGTCTGTGACCTTGACCCTGGGCTTAGCGGGGGCGGCACGAATGTGGATTTGTCACAGGGTGGCAGAGGAACATTGGAGCAATGTGTGTGTGAAATGTGAAGCAGATGTGAGCAAGGGAACAGAAATTATAAGGCATTTACCCGAGCGTTAAGATTTCGAACGCACCAAGTCTGTGACCTTGACCCTGGGCTTAGCGGGGGCGGGACGAATGTGAATTTGTCACAGGTCGGTAGAGGACCATTAGAGCAATGCGTGTGTGAAATGTCAAGCAGATCCGAGCAAGGAAACAGGAATTATAAGCCATTTACCCGAGCGTTAAGGTTCCGTACGTACGTACGAGCGTTACGTACGTACGGACGCCTGTAACACTATATGCCCCCCTCACCATTCGGTGGCGGGGGCATACAAACATGTTTGGCTCAGTGTCAACATGATGCGATATGCCAGGAGCCGTGTAATTAGCACTACTATATTTTTTATCTGCGATACGTTTATTTTTCTGACAATTTCCAAATTTTATTTTATGTTGATTTTCGAAACATTCGACGGTGAACCAGTAAATCAAATGAATTAAGACCTATGCCCAGTTCTATCCGTGGCTAATTTTATCTAGAATACGTGTCACAGTTAATGAGCCAACTGTTTTCTTTAATAAAAGTAACGGTTGCGGGCACACTTTCACGTAGAGCGGGGCCAGGTCTGATCGGCCGTCGGCACTAACCGACCACCCCCCCCCCCCCCCCCGCCCATCAGTAAACACGTTGAAACCAAAGTTTGTATCTTATATTGCGCATGTTCATTTCCCCGTGAGTTTTAAATTTGCGCCAAACAGGCAGAAAGTATTGCCAATACGAATTAAATCGTTTTCCATAGAACGAAATCTGTAAACCAAGATCTTTTCATAAATATGATCATGCAATATGTAGATCTACGTAGACCGTAACACAATTGAGTCATGAATACATGAATGCAGATTTACACGAGTGTGTCTACATATTTAGAAAATCACTTGTCACGTTCAAATGACAGTTAGCGTTACTCATCAAAATTCGTAATGCATAAGTTTAAAAGAAATATTAGCATTATGATTACATACTACTGATTTTGTTAAGTGTTATCTAAAATACCGGTCGTATGGTTATTTAGTTTCAAATGTCATTTCACAAGTCTTCCATATAATATATTATAAAAATCATAAATGCAATATGCCCATTTGTATAAAAATAATAGATAAAATCACTATGTATTTCCTTGAAGGAAACCGAAAAAAAAAGACAACTATCTGAACCACTATGAAAACAACTGTACAATTATGTCACGCATATCCAACATTAACATATTTGTGAGCCGTAAAGCGTACGGCTATAAATAGGACAACTTATTGCAATGACGCAAACATTCCAAGTGTCAAAATCCGACGTGACGTTGGTAAATTTATGTGTAACTTTGCGACGTCATTTTCAGCCTTTCATGACGTTGTCATTAAGGCTGGTTTTCACAGAGCGCGGCCCATATGTATTTTTTTAATATTTTTTTAATTTTTGGACCGATTTTCAAAATCTAACTTTTGTTTTCTTAGCTACACCATTTCCAAGCTATCTAGCCAGGTTTTACCCTCCTGGTCAGCCTATGTTTTTTTTATTTTTTTTTTTACTTTTACCCGCCTAGTCAGACTCCTCCTTTTTTCCCCATGTTAAATTCCAATAGGAAAATCGTTTTTTCGCAATAATAATTTATATTTTATGGAATTTTATCAAATAAAAACAATTGGGGAGAGTGACTTTTTTGTTAATGATGAAAAAGTACTTACATTTAAATATTTTTTAGATTTAATATGTTTAATAGTTAAACATTAGTCGGCAGCAAAACGTGGAACAGATAATAAATACCTACATGGAGAAAACGTGCACAGCTGATGTAATGACACTCGTGGTCAACGACCATCAATGCCTGTTTGAACTGGGTACAAACGGAAACCGAAATCATGTTACTAACACGTTTGGACAGCATCACACCAGAAGGCGGCAACTTCGGCTCCCCTGTGTAATAACTAGGTTTCCCAATAATAACCAAGTTTATATGTGGTTGTGACTGGAGAAATTGGGCTTATGGATTTCGTGACCAGTTAGCTTTTTATCAAATATCGCACTCCTACATACTGATAATGATCTACATTGCTTGTTATAAACATGACGGGTCTTTCATTGATGGAATGGCGAACAGTGCAGATCCTGATCAGACTGCGGATGCACAGGCTGATCTGGATCTATACTGGTCGCAGACCCCATAAGCCCCATTTCCCCAGTCACAGCCACATATTTGCCACAAGCTGTAAGTATCATCGTCTCGGCAATCGATACAATTATCTCAGCCGAGTATTGATATTTGTTGCTCGCCATTATAATCGTGTTTAATGACTGTTTTTCACAATAGACACTTTTTTAGTAGGAATTTCGTTCGGACAGGTCCTCCCGTCCGTAGACTAACCAGAATAGTCTAACTATTCTGGGTGTACAGGCTAAATCCGCGCCTATCTTTCAGAATATATATGATACTCCGCAAATCTGTATTAATTATTAAAATTCTCTGAAAAGTTGTTATTTTTTTGGTTGCACTTGTATAAAAGTGCATGTATAGACGTTGAATTGTGACAGGCTAAATCGAAACAGACAGTAGAACTGAAGAGAGGACGAAAATCTCGGATACCCATGACCAATGTTTCCATACGGTTTCGCATTATGCGAGAATACTTCAATTCTGTAAACAATCTACTGTTTATTTCTGGAAAGATGCCCACATGTTACAGGCAATATAACCATTCAAAACAACATTGGCTTTTGGATAATATTAAATTCAAAATTTAAGAATTTTATTTTGGTAAATTTGGCGAAATTTTTATGTTATAACGAAATAATGATATCTCTATGGGAATTTTACATGAAGGAGGTGAAGCAGCTGCACCTGGGGCCCGTTTCACTAAACTACTTACGATAAGAAATTATCGTACGAACTTCTTAGGCGCATTTTACCGTTTCACTAACGTCAATTTCGTGCGAACTTTCTTGCGAAGTTCGTAACTTTCCTCGTAAGTCTGCGATAGGTATTGGGCTGTCATACGAAGATTTTTTAGCGCAAGTGTCACGGCCGCCATACATGTATTTCATGAATAACATCGCCATAAAATCGGCCGTGCATATTTCGCCCTATAGGTTTCGCCCTATACTTCCGTCTGTCTGTCTGTCCGTTTATTTTTGGCATTACTTAGTAATACATTACCCTCACTACTGATCGTACGTCCGTTCGTCTGTTTATTTTGTTTTTAAGTGTTGGTCTGCCCATCTGTCTGTTCGTGTGTTTATTTTTTGGAAGTTTTTGTAAGTTTCTCAAATCACTTATAGGGGCCCTAATGCGTAGACAGGCCGGATTATCTAGCTTTAGCTGCTTATCAGTTAGCCAGCAAATGCAACCCAGATATAATGTGGCTTATAGAGTAGTGACTCACTATACTTGTAGCTGTTGATCAGTTAGTGCAGCAAATGCAGCCCGATATAACGTGGCTTATATAATAGTGACTCGCTATACTTGTACCTGCTGATCAGTTAGGCCAGCATATGCAGCCTTATATAACGTGGCTTATGGAGTAGTTACTCACTATGATTTTACCTTCTGATCAGTTAGCCAGCAAATGCAGCCCGATATAATGTGGTTTAAGGAGGAGTAATTCACTATAATTGTAGTGTGGTGTAGAGGTGAAATTGATGAAAACACGAATGTAATATGTATGTAATGTGTTGTCATATCATTTTGTTGTGTTACTGTATACTAATATATGGTACATCGAGTTGCCGACTCCGCCATCTTTGTATGTACAGCCATCTTACAGTTTCATCACTTCGACCGTTTGACACATACAGCAAATAATATGACAGAGAAAGTATTACAATGTGGTGGAATACATTATAGACAGATATGACAACATCGTGCTATAAATAGTATACCAGAAAGCTATACAACAGGTTGAGGTCATATAAGGCCTGGCCAACTGATTCGATCCCGTATTCAACCTGCTGCATTTCGGGGGTGGGGGGGGGGGCCCCAAAATCAGAACGGAATATTTACATCGAAACAAATATATATTCAGCACTGAAATTAGAGCCCGATCTGGTTCCAGGTTCATACCAAACCAAAGCAACTTGGCCCCTTCCCCTAAATGTAATAGGTAATCAGACTTTGTATATAAGTGTGATGAAAACAACCAATAGGACGTTGCACAAACTTGTATTTATGGGCATGTCAAATTATTTGTGGTATGTGTACAACGCCACAATATGTATTGCATATACTAAGATGGCCAATACGGCAACTCCATGCCCCGTATAGTATACAGTACAAACTAAAGCAAATAAAAATCACATTTGAGATCATCAAAGACACTTGAAACTTTGCAGACACTGGTTACCCTGCGCTGCCTAGCGAAGGGCGAGTTCTACTCCGAGGCTGGCGACATCCACGTGAGTTCGGTTTCTCGGTGTATTAATGATGTTGTCTCAGCCATCAATAATCAACTGGACAATATCAGTTTTCCAACCGAGGAATAAGACCTGGCCAACTGTAAAAAAAAAAAGCCTTTTATTGTGTGGCCAGGATTCCGAACACCCTGGGCGCCGTGGATGGGACACTCAGTGTCAGTCCAATTCACTTTCCTGGTTTTCAACTTGCTGGACTAAGGCAGTTGATTTAACAGCTGTCGTCTGGTTGTCAAAGTCGGACCGGATGTTTACATTCAAAGGGCTTGATGGATTTTCAATACTGAAGAATTCTTAAGAAGTTCGTAACTTAAGAAATTTCGTACGCACATGTTAGTGAAACGCACGTAAGAAGTTCGCAAGAAGTTTGTACGAAAATTATCGTAGACGTAAGAAAGTTCGTAGCGTAAGAAGTTTAGTGAAACGGGTCCCAGGAGTCGAACATAAAACGGAAACTGAGAATTTAAACTAGGTTAAATTTAAGAAGAGTTACATTTTGAATATCGCAATTTCCGAAATTAAATATATATATAAGTTTTACATTGGTAAATTCCGATATAAATGTTCACCCATGTTAAATTTGCATAGGAAAATTGTGTTTTTTGTTCGTAATAAAATAAAAGTCTGAAAAGTCATAAAATAAAACAATAGATTCATTTAACTTTTTTATAAATGAAATATATTTAATAATATTTAAAACAAATATTCGCAATGTTCATATAACCATAACATGTGGGCTAGTATTCACAAAACGGTCGGACATTTGTTTTTCAGGATTCTTTCGTATGCAATACTACTACAACAATGCATTTCAATATCTTTGGCTGACCTGTCAGTTGTAGTGGTCAGAATTGTACTAGTTGCGAACAGTAACTCTTGGAATCTGCGCAGCCACGGATAGTAAGGGAGTGGATTTCACGAGTTATTGTTCGCAACTAGAATTATACTTGCCAGGTCGGGGCGGCACGCCGGGCGGTCTGGGAGGCACCCACACGTGGACACTGTGACTTCCGATGTGTTGTTCGTTGTCATGGTTACGGCTACTCTTTGTTCCCCGTCGGCTCCTGTCGGACTCCAAACCTGCACGGAACACAATTGTTATAGCTTTGACCTGTTATCAGTGTAGTTGCTGATCAAGCCACGCTGCTAGCTACTCTGATAGTTCTTGTTAGAGGCGGTATGTACATGTGTGTGTCTCCACCTCATCAGCAAACAGCACAGGCATTGACCAGACTGTGGTTAACACTCAATACGCCACTTTAGTTGTTCAGTCACATCCGTTGTAATATCACAAATGTCGTAAGGTAACTTTGGAAGTCATCGGTCCATAGAAGCATGGCGGGCGTTTCATTGATGGAACGGCGAACAGTGCAGATCTGATCAGATTGCGGACGAGCAGACTGATCTACACCTACGCTGGTCACACAACTGATAACACATATCTCTTCAGCCGGACAGCCACACATATCCTCTAACATTTTCTTAACGTCAGTCTGTGTGATTTAATGAAATAGACATTGTAGTATATGTCGCTTCTTTTGCTTAATTGAATATGCCGCCTGAACGATTTAATACGGAAACGTCTTTTCACACCAAAGACACGATATTAATTAATCCCACGAGAAATACAACGAATTACGTGAAGCAGGGCCCCGGTCATACGTCTCGAATTACAAGACAAAGCCAGGAGATCCACAAGATAATCGCCGAACACGACTATCAGAAACATATCCTTGGATATGGCATGTGCCGGTTTATTGCACTTGTTCATTTGTGTCATGGAATATGTCTGTGGGTTTATAATTACAAGACGACGTCAAGACGTCCATGATAATCGTCGACATATCGGCTACCAGAACAAGCAATCATTAGGCTGATGGGAGAAACTCTCAGACAGACGGACACGCAGACATGCGGACAGACAGACACGTGGACAGACGGACAGGCAAGCGGCGACTATATGTACCTCGCAAAATTTCACGTACATCTTTATACGAGAAACGTCTTCAAAAACGACTATTGTCAATAAGTTCAGCATACGAGGGGTGTTCCAATACTAATGACATTGATGCATTATTTCGCTCAGTTCGTGCAATCCATGTGTGAAAACACATTGGACCGACCGGTAGTGTAGTCATTGACTCGTGTCACAGGTAAAAATCGGACTCATACGTTCACTGACCTCCGTGCAATGTACATGTCTTTAAAGCGTACTGGTTACACTATATAGAAAATGACTGGCAATAGAGCTGAAAATGCGTTAAAAGGAAGGTCTCTTCTTGGTCTGAAGGCAAACGACATCCACCAAGAGGTGTGCGAGATTTATGGGGAAGATCAAATGTCCATCAGAACAATTTTTAGGTCGGTTGCTAAATTTCAGTCCGGACAGCAGCAGTTGAAAGATGCTGCTCGTCCGGTCGTCCTAGGACATCTATCACTAAAAGTAATGTAGAGAAAATTCGGGTTATTCTCAAAAACGACTCGAGGTTTACTGTAAGGCAGATAGCACGAATGACGAACTTGACTTTAGCACATATTCATGGAATTTTGAAGAAACACCTAAAAGTTAGGAAGATAAATGCGAGATGGATACCCCATTTGTTGACAACTGAGCAAAAGAACGCACAGTTAACAGTGGCGAAAAAAACTACTTAAACTATATCCATCATACAATAACAAGAATTCCGCGTTAACAAATGTCTCGCCTTGTTTCGCCTTGACCTTGACCCTGGGGCATTGACCTTGACCCTGGGGCCCCGAGAATAGGCCTATATTCATCTACATATCATAGTAAAGGTACGTATACGGTTTGATGACTGTAGCTGATAAGGTGTTGAAGTAATTACCGTAACACGAAAACTTAACATTGAATGATGACGCCGCCACCGCCGATGACGCCGACGGCGCCGCCGACGACGACTCCGGAAAAGCAAAACCTATGTCTCGCTTTCCGCTTTCGCGGGCGAGACAAAGAGGAGTTTGCAAACGTAGTTACTGGTGATGAGACCTGGGTTCATTATTTTGAACCAAAACGGAAGGTCTCAAACAGAATTTGGGCCAAGAAAAACGCAAGACGCCCAAGCATTGCCAAAATAACTAGAACAGTTAAGACGGTGTTGTATGCAATACTTTTCACAAATAATGGTCCAGCCATACAAACCACGGTCCCAAAGGGTAGAACAGTCAGAGGAATGTTCTATAAAAAATGTCGTACTGAAAAAGAATTACTGCACACGCTGTCTAAAATACGTACGCCTTTTCCATGACAATAATACAGTTCACAAGGCACGTATTGTGCCATTCAATTACAAGGTTGTAAGCCAATCGACTGTTATACTTTAACGCAACTTAAAAGCTATAGACGAATAAACTCAGTATGTGGTATCTCAATGGTCCCGTAGTGGACAATAGTATGAATGCACAAGTACTTTGATGATCGCTAATCAAAGTGAAATAACATACAAGTATAACATGGCAGAACGAACATTGGAGGACAAATGACAATCATCTGAGCTACCCCAGTGCTGGCGTATCTCAATAGATAGTGGTAACCTCTGAGTATCAAGGTCCCAAGGTCTACCTCACCCGCAGTATGAGGTCTAGTCAACAATATGGCTATAATCCAACTTCAAGTGGATTAATCCATAAACAATATATGTAGTCTTACTACAATCCTTTAGCCATGATATGCCATGATAGGAGTATTACCATACACTATCAAAATGTATTGCCTATGCAATATATTTCCAAAGTATGAATGTCAAAGTCAAAGCCGGATGTGGTGACATCACATGATAGTCAATAATGATAATGTTCCGGAAGCTGGTACCGGAAGTAAAGTTCCAAAGGTAGTATTATTTCCGGAAATGGTGGACCAGATGTAAAGTTCCCATGGTATCACGACTGTAGCAACCCGGATGTGGTGGACCCGATGTAAAGTATCCATGGTGAATCAATGGGTTGTAATACCGGACGAATCAATGGGTTGTAATACCGGAAGTGGTAAACCGGATGTAAAGTTCCGATATAATACAAATGGCGATTATCACGTTGGCTAAGACGCCGGGAAAAGTTTCACTTAGGCGACATTCAACTCGGTGGTAGTATAATGATATGATACGTGTGTATGGCGTTTCACTTCACTAATCTATGGCTGTGACTGTCTGCTGAACGCGATGTAGCTATCACACACTGCTCTATACAGGCCTGTACCCGGAGCTGCTACACACACTGCGCCAGACAGACGTACGGACACTCGGACGACCTTGTACTCTGCACTGACTGGGGTCTGCCCTCAACGAGTGGACCAAAACGTCCAATGTTGCCCGCTGGAGCGTTCTCAAGAGGCTACAACAATGAAATGAGTCTCCAATTACTGGACGAATACGCACAGACAGACAGACAGACAGGATGCACAACGGACTAAAACGGGAATCGAACAACGGCAAATCACAGCCGAAATAAAATGTTGTAGGTACATACCAAAATCCTCCGTGTCACTGGTGAATACAGTACTAGTCTTCTGTAACCAGAAAATATGTGTCCCACCAACACATAGCGAGACATCGCTTATATACGCACCAGTGAAACCACGCACGGAATAATGAATATGCCTACCCCTCGTTCGACATCTCACATAAATATTACAAAACCATGGCTTTTGCCATTTCACCCGTGGGTTATATTTGGCATAAATATATGTTCCCACGCCATAAATTCAACCAAACCAGTGTACAGCGCTCGTGGAATAAATACCATCCAACATGGTATACCCCACACTACCATAAATCTGCACACTATAGACCCAGATCTCATAATCCGAAATCTACTCGACTGGTCTCGACAATGCGAAGGTCGCTTTTTGGCCCCGCCAAACCCCTCCATATCGGTCCTACGGCTATACACTCAAATGAGAGTGTAGCACATACTAAACTCAAATATCGTGGTCATTTACGGAAATATCACGACACAAAGCATCACCAGTATGGGATCTGATATATCCGTGTTGGCCAGTACCAGGCTATGCTGAAACACTAACCCGTAGCATACATAACAGGGCAGACCATGGTATGGTCTGCGCTATATACTGGCTTCACCTACAGAAGGTCCCTTATATGGTGAACAACTGACACGCGGACAAACTCGGCTGGCACGGATAGTGGACATCCGTAATACTAAAATAAAAGGGCTTTTCCCTAGCGAAACCAGCACACGCAGTCAACGAGTTCTCTACCACACACATGCATAGTCTGTGTCAAATATGGCGTGACATCAGTAAAACATTCCTCATAAAATGGACGTGTATTTAAATCCACAAAAAGGACACGCATAAACGTATTTCCACCAATACAACATAAGCCCCGTTATTACACGCACATTGTACATGGGAAATGTACATGCTAAATCACAGGTATGTACAAATCACAGGTGTATGAAATCACAGGTATGTGGAATCACAGGTATGTGAAATCAATAGTACGTACAACAATACAAAACAGTACCACACATCACAAATATACAATTATATGGAAATCCGGAATGTACAAGAATGCACGTGTCACGCGACAGACACCAATTCGCATATCAACTGATCAGTTACCGCCATCAACACGGGTATTATAGGTGTATGGAACTACAGAGCGTAACAACACCGATGCCAGCTGCACTCTAAAGCGTCTTTGGGATATATGGCGGGACGTCATGCGCACAAGTAGCCGATTTCACCAACAGTACAAAGTATAATTTTCTAGTAAAGTATACTTTGAGGGAGTAATCATTTATTTTTCCGGAAATGCATTATTTCATACAGAACTAACGACTGCATATATTTGATGATTAAAAGTATACAGAATTATTATACTGAATTTATTACATTATCACAGCCATTTTAGCCATTTTGGCTGTGATAATGTAATAAATTCAGTAAAATAAAAATTATTAATTTATCTATAAACTGAAAATTTCTCCCTCATAGTATACGTTGCTAGAAATGTATACTTTGCAATGTTGGTGAAATAGGCTACAGATCCGGGCATTTGCCAGCGGTACAGAAATTGTAAACAATGGCCGACAGCGGAGGTCTGCAGATCAAGTCTCGATACCGACAGCAACACCGGCGCCGACAGCATACATGCACATGATGTATACCCACTTGGTGAGAATAGTAACGAACACGACAGGTTCGTGTGTGCACTTACACGCTAACCACACTGTATTGTACGTATAAGTTATTGGTCACATATCGGATTTGTAAGGAATTAAATGCGAGGGAGCGTTATCGACCGCGGCATTTAGTTCCTTAAAAGTTCAATATGTGAACAATAACATACATGTATTTATAATTCATGTGTTTATACCTATATCATGCAAGCATACTTTGCATTTAAAATCCTACGTATGTGTTAAAACCTCCCGAACCGGACACATGGCGGTAGCCAGGGTGTCCGAAGCAGAGCGATTCTATTACATCTCTCCTCTTTTGCATATCTGGGGATGTCTCTATATGCTTTGTAGTCATGAACACACATTAGCATTAACTGAAACAGTACAGTGAAACATGTCGATGTTCGACACACTATCAGGGTTTCTGGATGTGCAAACCAGAGATAATCCACAGTACATTATAAACTACATCGTACACAAATCAACAATACATCCCTGTATAGCGCTGTTTGCAAACAGTGTATATCTAGATGAGTCGGCTCGTGCAAGTAATTTTCATATATTTTAGAAGATAAAACCCCGCTCCATTTCCATAAATGGACTAGCCTGAAAATCATTTTATGACCATTGGATTGGTTGGAAAAACTAACATATCAAACTCCATTCCAGTTCTTTACGAGTGAAATGGAATTACTGTTCAGCGTATTTCTGTATATCCTGGCTGTAGACTGGGCCCGTGATTATATTTGATGAGCACGCACCTGAATCTTATACTGCTCGATTACATGGCACATACATGGGCGCCGGAAGCATCGAAAGATTGGTCCGGCGAATCTACTGGGAGCCCTGGCTACCCACCCAAAGTGTATGTTGTTACCACTCAGTTGAACCGTCTCGCCGAGACGGTTCAACTGAATGGTAACAACATACTCTTTTGATGAGAAATTAGAAAAAAGTGTATAAAAATATTTACATTCCGTTTTTTGTTTTTTTATGCACGAATTACAAATATGTTACAATTATCGCTGGACCTGCCGAACCTGTTCCGACGCCACTGACATATGTCGGGATTGTCCGTTCTGGAGCATCTACGCAACTGAAAACTTGTCACAGGCTGATTGATATATGTGCAAAGTAGCAGGCAGGAATGTCACGTTTATCGTGAATGCAACGATAAAACGCACATTATACAAGCCATGTGGTTTTGTACCTAAGCAGATGTGCGATTTTTCATGAAACATATTTAGGGAAACTGGAATTTCTGAACATGACGTCGAATGTTGACGAACTTTTCATTCTCTTCCGCAATTGCTCTGAACATTTCGTTAACTTTCAATATCATTTCGGCGAATACCATAAATTGTGTAAATTGTATGAGATATCGCACATCGCCTACACAATCACATGACTTGTCTCATATAACGCATTGCGTCTGTTATTTTTGTTACGTTTGTCTATAATTTCCCCCCAAAATACAATTTTGGCAGAACACAAGAGTTGTCTCAATTCAGGCAATGGTTTAGTTGTGCTACATAAACTCATTTTGTGTGTGAAATATTATTTTAAAACAGTAGAAAGAAATACTGTATCGATATAATAGTTATATGTACTCAACTGATTCGACAGAGACGAGATGTATACTTCCAAGAACTACATACGAGTTGTTTTACATAATAAAGCGCCCTTATTCCATTACGATGACGAATCGCTGTATTTGGACTGTATACTGTCTTGGGAATGAGTGGTAATGAATTCCAGCGCCGGACTACTTTCTTACATGCCAGCCATATCAGTCTATGGCAGTATTTATGTCGTATTTGCGTGTTTCGCATATGTTGTTGCAATTTGGTTTGTCTTGCCAGTTGATGACCACTCAATCAATGCTGTACACGGCGAATTTATACATATTTTGAGACAAGCCATGCGATTTTGAACCTAAGAAGATGTGTGATATCTCATGAAAATTATTTACCAAATTTATGATATTTTGCGTAAATACCGTCGAAATTGGCGAAATGTTCAGAGCAAATGCGGAATAGAATTGCTATGAAAATGTCGTCAACTTTCGATGTCATTCACAGAAAATATTACAGTTCTGTGAATAATTTTCCTGAGTTCATGTACAGTAAAACCTCTCTAAACCGGACACCCTGGTGACATCCCAGGGTGTCCGGTTTAGAGAGGAAGTTCCATTGTAGGCCAGGGAATATAGCATTTGACCCGAAAGTCTCTGCAATACAACTGCCATTATTGCTAATAATTCGAGAAAAATATGCTGATCAGCAGAAAAAAAAATCGCCAAAACTTGGAGGGTAGGAAAGCTGTCATTTTGGGGAAAAAGTGGTATTTTGGTGCAAAAATCGCGAAAGATAGAAAAAGAATATGGAGATAAAATGTGTGGTGATATTATCAAACGAACTTAATAAAACATTTATATATATATTGTGTTTATAGAAAAAAAAACAATTTGAGCAAATTGTGTGTCATTTTTGGGGTAAAATTATCAAATTAGTGCATAAATTGTAGTAATTTTGAAAAAATTATTTCTGCCAACTGTTTCGAGACTTAATACCCAAAATTGGAGAACATGTTGATAAATAGCTATTATTCACATGAAAAAAAATCGAAGACATCTGGTAACGAGAAAGTGGTATTTAAAGTGTGTAAATAAGTACCTAATTAAAACAAAAATGCTGAAAACTGGAACACGAAGTTTTATTAGATAGACACCAAATCACATGCTTATATTTACACATATAACTATAGAAACATGTATGTAAGCCCCCACGACTAAGTTGTAAAACAGCATATACGTCCAGTATGTCCAAAGTGAGTACGTACGTCACAAAAAGATAACTCTCAGCTAAATGTCTTGTAACTTCTTTCCTTACACGGATATGCTTGATATTTCATTCACATATTGCTCTCATAGTAATCTATAATCCAATGACATATTCACGATCTCCCGCCCTCACTAAGCCCAGGGTCAAGGTCACATATTTGGTGAGTTCGAAACATTGACGCTTGCGTCAATGCCTTATATGTTTTATTTGCATCCACGAACCTGCTTAATATGTCACACATGTGTCGATAAATGGTCCTCTACCGCCTGCAACAAACCAAGTTCGTCCCGCCCTCATTGAACAAAATGTCAAGGTCACATACTTGGCGCGTCCCAAACCTTAACGCTGGGGTAAATAACTTAAAAGTTTGGTTTCCTAGCATGGATCTGCTTGATATTTCATACACACATTATCATAATGCCCTCTACCACCCACTGATAAATTCACAATCGTCCGGCCTCCGCTAAGCCCAGGATGCAGGTCACATACTTGGTGAGTTCGAAACCATGAATGCACGAATCTGCTTAATATGTCGCACACGTGTCATTCCAATGGTTCTCTACCGCCCTGCAACAAACCACGATCGCACCGCCCGCGTTAAACAAAGGGTCAGGGGCAAATACTTGGTGCGTCCCAAACCTTAACGATCGGATAAATAGCTTATATGTTCGGTTTCCTCCCACGGATCTCCTTGGTATTTCAAAAATGCATTGCCCCAATGCCCTCTACCACCCACTGACAGATTCATCATCGTCCCGCCCCCGCTAAGCCCAGTGTCAAGGTCACATACTTGGTGAGTTCGAAACCTTGACGCTTGGATAAATGTCTTGTATGTTTTGTTTGCATGCACAAATCTACTTAATATCTCACACACGTGTCGTTCCAATGATTCTCTACCGTCCTGCAGCAAACCACGATCGTCCCGCCCCCGGTTAAACAGAAGGTCAATGTCACATACTTGGCGCGTCCCAAACCTTAACGCTCGGGTAAATTACATATATTTTCGGTTTCTCGCACGGATCTGCTTGATATTTCATACACATATTGTCCTAATGCCCTCTACCACCCACTGCCAGATTCACAATCGCCACACCACCGAGAAACCCCAGGTCAATGTCATATACTTGGTGCCTGCGAAACCTTGACGCTTGGGTCAATGCATCAATGTTTTGTTTCCTTTCACCAATCTACTCGATGTTTCACCAACATATTGCTTCAATCATCCTCTACTGCAGTGTAACACATTCACGATTGTCTCGCCCCTCCCCCCCGATAACCCAAATATCAAGGTCAAACACGTAGTTCGTTCAAAACATTAATGCTCGGGTATATGTCTTACAATTTCCGTTTCCCTGAACGGATATGCTTGTTGCTCTAATGGTGCTCTGTCGTCCCGTGATAAGTCCAAGATCCGTTCAAATTCTGCCTATCATTTCATGAGAAAACGTCGTTTGACGATTTTGACATTTTTACGGAGGCCACCTTGGATTAGGCGATGACTTCAAATTGATCAATTCTAAAAGACTTTCATGCAAATACCATCACTGTGATTGATAAACGCATAACCGCGATCGCATTCACTGGTTATGAATGAAAAAAATAACAACGGCCTGTCAACAACCGTCCATGTGGAGAGAACTGCGGACGGACGGACGGACGGACGGACGTACTGGAGGACATACATACATCATGGTAACTCATTTTGAATGTTTCACGCATGTTAGGAATATTTGATAAATTTAAATCATTGATAGACTTCATCCATTGTTGCTTATAAACTGAATTCCTGCTTTCAGTGATTTATTGTTTCAATTCGCATGATTATGCGCCAAAATGACAACTTTCTAGCATCCGACACATACGAAAGTATGTTCATTTGTTAAACACACATTTGAAAATATATTGTCATTTATTGTGTTACTATATCTTTGGTCAGTTGGTATTTGTTTGTTTGTTTGTTTATTAGTGTCTAACGGCCTATCAACAGCTAAGGTCATGTAAGGCCGGGCAAACGGGTTCGATCCCATTTTAACCTGCTGCATTAGGGGGAAAATCCCAAAATCAGAACGGAATATTTACATCGAGAACAAATATATTCAGCCCTGAAATTAGAATAACCTGACCTGGTGTCAGGTCCATACCACACCAAGTCACTTGCCCCCTTCCCCTAAAATAGGATTACGAATATCGTAATACTCACATAAGGGGTATAACCAGATTCAACTGTCACATACAAAATGCCAGTTTTTAGCGATTTCTGTATTAAATTTGTACTGTTATCCCAAAAAATGTCACCCGGGAGATCCGGATTATTTTTTTGTATTTGAAAAGACATACTTGGCAATATATTATCAAAAGTTTTATGTAATATCATTCAACAGTGTTTTTGCAATATATTTTTTAACTTTATTGCGATTTTTGTACAAAATCACCACTATTTTAAAAATAATGACAACTTTCCTACCCTCCGATTGTTGGCGATTTATTTTCTACTGATCAGCATATTTTTCTCGAATTATTGGCAATAATGGTGGTTGTGTTGTAGAGACTTGCGGGTCGGTGTAATTTTTCACGTAAATAGCCTGGCCTACTGTGAAACTACTCCAAGACACGCGTAGGTGGTTTTGCGATCATGAACGGACATTATCATTGGAGATAAATAGCAACGCAGCATATCAACATTAAGCACAACTTACTTGTATCTGTGTCCGGTTTAAGGGGGTTAGACTGTATGTTTTATTTGGGCCCCGGTTGACAATGTAGATTCCCTGGTGAGTGTGTCATGACAGGGACTCCACGGAATTACAGGGAACTGACGAAAATACTTCGAGTTAACGAACATTTGAGTTTACGAGAATTATTATGTAGGAAAGCACATACTTGGGACCAAATTGTGTGATGATGTTGACAGCCAATGGTCACCATGCATATCCACACCAAGTGTGCTGATTCTACTAATGGTCCATATGGTTCACTTTTACTTTTGAGCGAAAATGTAGTCATACGATTATCTCCCCAGTGTGCTATAGCATGGAGAGATAGATATCCCACACCAACTCGGTGGAGTTGATCACAATACACAAACAATGAAATTGAATTATACATAATAATTCCAGCACAAAAATATTTACACAATTCCCTAACATTTGATTGGCCCGTAGTAAGTGTCTGTCCAAAATGTATATCCCAGTAAACTCGCATATGCCGAACTACTTTCCGTAACCGTGAGGCGCAGTTAAAATAATTCTTAAGAAAACGGAAAATAAACACATTTTCTAGATGAATTTATTTCTAATGCTGGAATTATAAGGAATGAATGGCCTTTTTGTGGAATTTATCGGGGATATAAACTTGGAAAAGTCGCGGGAATACTGGACGAGGCCTTAAAAAATTACAATTTTCGAAAAAAAATCAAAAAGAAAAAAAGTTTTTTTTTTTGAAGTTTTTTTCGAAAATTGTAATTTTTATCGCTTCGTCCAGTATTCCCGCGACTTTTCCAAGTTTATACCCCGATAAATTCCACAAAAATGCCATTCATTCATATAATGTCCAAAACCACACATTGAACATCTGAGAGAGACCCACTTTATGTAAGCTGTTTAAATATGGCCTAAAGGCATTAACAAGGTTGTCTTATACCACGGACGGCTGGTGTCTGAGTGTCGTTCATACTTCACTCGGACTGGAGAAATGGAGGTTTGGGACGTGTGGTCAGAATAGTCCGCGACGACCAGGGTATAGTCCGAGGTAACCAGGGTCTACATCTAAGCAAATCCGTCAGTGAAACAGCTGCTGCGTGTTTGATGGACAGTGTGGATCTTTATCCGGCTACAGGAGCCTGCTGCTAGACTGGTCGCAAAACCCATCAGCCACATATTTGCAGTCACAACCACGTACGAAGATAGATGAGTATATATGATATTTATACACCTATCAATGTATTTCCTGCCATAAGAAGCGGTTGGTAACTACATATATGCAGGGAATGAGACAAGTCTGTGCTTGTCCGTCTGCACTTTCTTGTCTCCACAGTTTCCCGCTAAATTTACTTCTGGCACTCAACTGGTAGTAATACTCAAGTTGGTGAGAGTAGACCAGTATACCGGCAAAGCAGAAAAGCAAAGGTAATTCTAAAATCGAAAGTCTAATTCCCGACTCTACGAATCAAATCTATGTCTAATTTCCGATGTATTTTTACATACAAACAGGCCGGCAGCAGGGACTTGTACAACAATATCCTCACGACTGGAATGTTTTGGTCTAATTACAGTCTCCGGGAAAACCGTAGCTGTCTAATTTCACCTGCATATGTCCCCCTACCAGGACGGGGAGACATTGAAAATATGAATTAAGAAAAGAAAGAAACGAAATATTCCACTGGTACACAACTGCTGGTGCTAATCTTGCCAATATTTGTTTTTTTATTTCAAAATACTTGAATAGTCTTGCGTTTGAAATCAAGCAGGTTGATTGGCTGAGCCTGAGCTGTGCTACAGCTCAGGTTCAGCCAATCACACTGCTTGATTCGAGATTTGAGATTGCCAATATATGTTCAGTAACGTTGACATCTGTAGCCGATTTCATCAAAATTGCAAAGTATACTTTTCTAGCAAAGTATACTTTGAGGGAGTAATCATTTATTTTTCCTGAAATGCATTATTTCAAATAGAACTAACAAATGCATGTATTTCATGATTAAAAGTATGCAGAATTATCATACTGAATTTAGTACATTATCACAGCCATAATGGCTGTGATAATGTAATAAATTCAGTATAATAAAAATTAATAAATTTATCCTAAAATTGAAAATTTCTCCCTCAAGATTAAACGCAAGCGGTTTTTGTACCGTTACCGAACAAAACATTTTATTGTTAATTACAATTACTCGATTTAATTCTTCAGAACAATTGAACCGCCTACGCGGACATCCACGCAATATTACTTACCATCAAACGAATTGCTATTTCCCTGTCCAGCAACGGAATATGCATGTATTCCGATTATAGCACTGAAGCACACGTACCGTATGTAGTAATCCATGAGCATTGTCTGTAATTACCCGCACTAATAGCCACCAGCTCAATCTGTTGCGCAGACGAACTGCGCACGGAATGACGCCTGTTATGCCGAGTCATCAACGCCAGATAGCAACATCCGCGAGAACGCTATCAGATATCGGCTGCGTGTTTCGGACGTATTGTGTCGGTTTCGCCGAAATCTATTATTCGTCTGTGAGTATATTTGCATTTTTATTCCATTCAGAGTGACGTTTATAGTTTTCGGTCCGCGTTTTCTTCGGCATTTCTGTCAGAGCAAACTGTCTGGTAGCAGACGAGAAATTGGATGTGAACCGAAAGGGGTAATCGTTGAATGACTCAGCAGGGATGGAGCCAGACGTTACACCACAGCAGGGATGGACAGCGGGGTCACGTTATTTGTGGATGTGATTGGAGAAATGGGGCTTATGACATATGCGACCAGTGCAGACCCAGATTAGACTGTGCATCCGCTCTGGGTCTACATTGTTGGCCAGCGAAACACCCGTAGTGGAATAGCAAATAATATCTGTTATTATTCGTCTGCGGTGTGTTTTAGCAAATCAGGAACTAGACTGTCCACAAATGCCATAAGCCCTATTTCTCCAGACACAACCATATGCTTATAATGGGCGATCGGCTGACAGAAGGGACCTTACGTGACATTTTCCACAAGTGTAGTCTCAGCAGATCAGCGTATCTATCAGCGCAGCCTGATCTTGGTCCACACTGTTCACCATACAGCCACGAACACGCTAGAACACATACATACTATGTGAGTATGTCCACTGTGTCTATTTATTTGCTCTTTGAATGTTGGCCCAAATGAAGGTTTGCTATATACATTTGCAATTAGTTTTGTGATATTGTTCCGTTACATGTGGGCTGGGAATAGAGACCTTATAACGTTTGCGACGAGCGTATTCCCAGATCAGGACATACACAGTTCTCCAATCAGTCAGTGAAGCATTCTTATTGCCGTCAAAATATAAAACAATTTTACCCTAATCCGATTATGTGAATGACAATAGGACTGCAATTGTTGCTAATGTTGTAAGGTTCACATTCTCCGCCCCCTCAACTTTGGCCTGACGACGCCCATGCTTGTACATGTAGCCTGATAAAATGTGGTTGTGACTGGAGAAATGGGGCTTATGTGAACTGTGTAGATCCAGATCAGCCTGTGCATCCGCACAGTCTGATCTGGATCTGCACTGTTCGCTATTCCATCAATGAAATACCGCCATGCTTCTAAGACGCAATATAGCTCGTACTAGGTGATCCCACTATACGCTGATTACAAATCCAATAAGCCAAAGTTCTCCAGTCAGTCACAAATGTACCACTATTACATGCGTCTTACTCTGCTATATTGACTACAGGTACTAATTCGTTCACCAGACAGGCACATACTTATACGTGTATAGAAATGTATTTCCTTCATTGTGGTGTTGACATGGTGTAGATTCCGACCAGACTATACGGCTGGATGCAACAACTTGGTCAGTATTTATTGCATTAACATGGTCCTCACAGGATACTAGATACTGGACATAGCATTATTTCGTGTGAAATTACTACAATCGCTCAGTAAACATCATATGTAATTACCATTCATGTAATATCCTCTATATATATAATAATGTATGAAGGGTCAGTGGAAGAAGGGGGCTGAGTCCATAAGGGACTCAACCCCCTTCTTCTACTGACCACTTAATAATCCCTTATGAACTAAGCCCCTTCCTTCCACTGACCTCTTCATAATCCCTTGTGGACTAGTCCCCATTCTTCCACTGACCACTTCATATATCCCTTATGGACTCAGCCCCATTCTTCCACTGACCACTTCATATATCCCTTATTTACTCAGCCCCATTCTTCCACTGACCACTTCATATATCCCTTATGGACTCAGCCCCTATCCCTTATGGACTCAGCCCCATTCTTCCACTGACCACTTCATATATCCCTTATGGACTCAGCCCCATTCTTCCACTGACCACTTCATATGCCCGCCGGAATAGACACGTGTGTGCACGCGTTGTGCACGACCTGGGAGTGATTATCGCTCATATCGCCCATGGTGTGGGATTATAATACGTGGACATCGCTCTAACAAACAATGACTTATGTTCATCTCGGATCATAACCCGAATCTTCTGTCTGTAACGGATAAGTGTAGATCCTGACCTGTTAGCACACTCGTACTCCACATGCTAGACTGTGTCTTCATTGTTGGGCGTACCCGAACGGTAATTATCATCTGTAGTGTACGAAAAGGAAAATGAGTGTTCGCTATGTACTAACAAAGTGTCTGGGTGCCGTTTCACTAAACTTCGTACGACTAAAATGTTCGTAAGTGCAAATTTAGGATCGTCTGTAAATTTCAATTGATGGATTTGTTGAGCCTATGCTCAATAAATGTAAATCCAATAATTGCTTCAAGAAAACACTGTTAATGTAAAATTTACAGACTATCATAATTGTTGCACTTACGAATATTTTAGTCATACGAAGTTTAGTGAAACGGGTCCCATGTCCTGTACAAAATATCAATGCATTATATAAGCTTCGTTTTCTTATGGAAGGTAGCATAATAAATCTGCCTATGACGTGAAGATTTGTGTTTTTATGCCAAGGTCACTGGGGACGTACAGTGGGGTCAGCGTGTAAGTGCACACACGAACGAACACGACAGATTGGTTCGCTGCCCACCCAAAGTGTATGTTGTTACCACTCAGTTGAACCGTCTCGCCGAGACGGTTCAACTGAGTGGTAACAACATACACTTTTAATGCGAAATGAGAAAAAATGCAGACAAATATTTACATTTTTTTTTGTACATAAATTACAGTGGGGTCAGCGTGTAAGTGCACACACGAACGAACACGACATGTTGGAACCAACCTGTCGTGTTCGTTCGTGTGTGCACTTACACAATGACCCCACTGTATGATGTTCACCTTGTTTGTAATGCAAATGCATTTAAGCTTTTAATGTTTTCTCAACAACTCCTTAACGTCTTCACCAATTTCAATCATATTTGCCCACCATGTCTGTCTAGGGATGGTGCTTTGTTTCGCATACGACGCATGCCCGAACACCCAAGGTCAAGGTCACTGGGGACTTATGCTCACCTTGTTTGTAAGCAAAATGCGTTTAAGTTTTTAATGTTTTCTCAATGACTCCTTAAGTCATTCACCAATTTCAATAATATTTGCCCACAATGTCTGTCTAGGGATTCTGCTTTGTTTCACACGTGACCCATGCCCGTGAAGGTTAGGTCACTGGGGACTTATGCTCACCTTGTTTGTAAGTCAAATGCGTTTAAGTTTTTCTCAATTACTCCGTAACTCCTTCACCAATTTCTATAATATTTGCCCACACTATCTGTCTAGGGATTCTGCTTTGTTTCACACGTGACCCATGCCCGTGAAGGTTAGGTCACTGGGGACTTATGCTCACCTTTTTTGTAAGGCAAATGCGTTGAAGTATTTAAGTTTTTCTCAATTACTCCGTAACACCTTCACCAATTTCAATTATATTTGCCCACAATGTATGTCTAGGGGTGGTGCTTTGTTTCGCACGATTCACGCCCAAACACACAAGGCCAATGTCACTGTGGACGTATGTTCACATTGTTTGTATGGCAAACGCGTTTTAAATTTATAATATTTTCTCAATAACTCCGTCACCAATTTCAATAATAGTTTCACATAATGTCTGTCTAGGGAGTCGAATATTGACAAATAATTCAGAATTCTATTCCGCATCTGCTCCGGGTGTTTTTGTCAATTGCGGAAAATACAGCATTTTTAGAAATCAATATCGGCGAAAAACGACGAAGCGATTAGAAATCAGCGGCTGAGAACCAGGGGGCGTTTCACTAACCATCATACGACTAAATTGCTCGTAAGTGTAAAATTATGATAGTCTGTAAATTTAACATTAACAATGTTTTCTTGCAAACCATTATTGGATTTTCATTTATTGAGCAGACGATTCTAAATTTGCCAGGCGCGGATCCAGGATTTCGGGTTAGGGGGGGGGGAGCGTAACTATTTTGCAATACTTGACTATATTATCGAACGAGCTAAGCTCGTTCGATAATATAGTCAAGTATTGTAAAATAGTCGACCGAGCGGAGCGGAGCGGAAAAATGCAGGGAATACATGGCACTTGGCATGAAACGTGCCTTGTAACTTGTAAACAATCTTTACTGGGCGAATTTTAGGGGGGGGGGGCGTGCCCCGGTCCGCCCCCCTCTGAATCCGCCCATGTTTGCACCTACGAACATGTTAGTCGTACGAAGTTTAGTGAAACGCATCACATGACTTTAAGGCATGTGTAACACTTGCAGTTCCTGATCCTTCATACTCACAGCTTGGGTTCGAATCTATTCACTTTATGGACGGCCATGAGGCTACTTCGTTGACTTAATGGCGATCTGCGAAGGTCTAGTTGCGGGCAGTAACTCTGCAAACCTCCCGTACCGTCCGTAGCATGCTACATAGTTACAGAGCACAACCCACAGCTCTGATCAGAGTGTGTAGATGCTCACATTGATCTGAGTTGTGCTATAGTAATAAGGCATCACGGGACGGTTAAAAATCGGCGGGTGACTTATACAAATCACCGACTCTCGCAATCGTTCAAGAAGACTCTTGCTACAAATATTGAAAAATACTCGCACATGAAGTACAAATCGCGCGCCATAATAAAAATGCAGTAACCGCCTCAGATGCGTATATTTAGTTTTACAAAGTTACCCCACCCACATATTTTGGGCCAGAAATGTTAACCTGACTGAATTTGTTTTCATGAAAACATGAGGCACATGATGCCTCTTTTTCCTCAGAGGCGACGATAAATATGGTGCACGAACGGGGTCAAAACTGAAATTACAGGTGCACCTATAACATTTTACAGGTCCAGCTATAAATGTATAGGTCCAGCTGCATATTTTACAGGTGGACCTGTAACATGTTATAGGTGCACCTGTAATTATAGTTTTGACCCCGTTCGTACACCATAGATACATAACGAATACCCATAAAACAAGAAATGGCATCGTTAAACGAATCTAACCCCCTCGCTGCCAGCCTTAATACAAAAAACAAGTCCTCAGTGACCTTGACCTTGGGCGGTAGGACGTGGGTCGTATGTAACATAAAGCAGCATCCATAGACACACATTGTGGCCAAAAATTATCAAAATCGGTGAAGCGGTTGATGAGTTATCGAAAAAAGATAAAAACTAACAAGGTGATCATCAGTCGTCAGTAACCTTGACCTTGGGTGGTCGGACATGGGTCGTATGCAAAACAAAGCATAGAATCCCTACACACACATTGTGGCCAAATATTATCAAAATCGGTGAAGCGGTTCATGAGTTATTGAAAAATCAAAGCACGTACGTACGTACATGCACTAACGCTATATCCTATCTTGCCTATCGGCGAGGGAATAACAATTACAGATGTTCCATTATGTAAAACCGGATGTTATGAGGGAGATAATACTATGTATGGATTCAATGGCAGACAGTTGCAAGTTGCTTCCCTTCGAATTGTGTGTACGTAGAGCTAGTCTATACAGTCTGTATTCCTATATTGAGTCCGTCGATGCGGGAACATGCTATGATCATTTCGTCAACTTTCGACGTATATACAAACTCACATAATCCGTTTCGTTTGTGAATTTCAAATGAGCCTGACTCTGGTATTACACCCCTTATCGCATCGTCGATTTGTCGCTAATGTTGCTTATAGCAATTTTCCATCAATTACATCATTGTATTTCGAAGGGGACAAATGAAGCGGTCAGTGGAAGAAGGGGTCTAACTCCATCATGGACTTAACCCCCCACCCCCTCATTCTTTCACTGACAGCCCCGTCGTAGATTCTGGCTAGCGTTCATCCTGCTGATCTGTGTCACATGTAAAAGGTTTGTGTGGATTTTTGTCGATTTTACAACTCTATTCAACGGAATTTGCAAATTTGCCCGTTCACAAAATGGAACTTTTGGTAAAGTTAGTATTTTCTTCTAGGATCGTATTTTTGTCGTGCCCGCTCGCTCGCGTGTCCGAACCTTAATATGTCCGTCCGTCCGTCCGTCCTGGCTGACGAGTGGTACGCTGTATGTGTTTATAGTAAATGCACATATATGAAGCACGTGTGGTCTTTCTTGTGTGGCTTTGGTCTATTGCATATAGCACGTTACTGGTTAATCATAGAAGTACACATTCGTCAGAGAGATATTAAGGACCCGCGTGCGCCTGATCAAAACATGCACAAATAGCTTTAATGAATTGGTTTGATTGGTTTGAACCTCACATAACAAGTTATTATCGTGTCATGCGGTCCGCATCTGTGGTATATTTAACAGAGATGCATCTGAGTGTGTATATATGCATTCAAACACCATGGTGACTGTATAAAATCACAATAACGTATTTTTATGGCCCCAATTTTTATTGGGGGGGGGATTACGTTTTTCTCCTGTCCGTCCATCCGTGCGTGCGTCCGAACATGTTATTTTCAATAACTCCGTAACTCCTTCCAATTTCAATAATATTTGCCCACACTGGCCTTTCTGGGGTGGGTGCTTTGTTTCGCATAGGACCCCGCCAAAACACACACGGTCAAGGTCGCCGGGGACTTATGTTCACCTTGTTTGTAAGGCAAATGCGTTTAGGTTTTATCTTTTCTCAATAGCTCATTAACGCCTTCTCACATTTCAATCATATTTGCCTACAATGTATGTCTATGAATGCTGCTTTGTTTCGTACATGGCCCGCCCGGATACACAAGGTCAAAGTCACTGTGGACTTATGTTCACCTTGTTTGTAAGGCAAATGCGTTAAAGTTTTTAATATTTTCTCAATTACTCTCACCTCCTTTACCAATTTCAATACTAGTTGCCCACAATGCCTGTCTATGGTTTAGCTTCATAACAATGATGCCCTTTTACTATCAAGGCTGCAGGTGGGGCATCCGTGATCTACATTTTTTTTATTTTTTAATGTATTATATCTCTGCAACATGAACTCAAATTGGCTCAAACTGTACGACCGTGTAGTCTCATCTGGGATACACTGTCTGCCGTGACATCATTATGAACTTAACATTGACAAACCGCCTCCGTTACAATTTTTAAATACCATGTAATACTTACCAGTTGGCCATGGCAACCAGTGTAGACCCAGATCAGACTGTACGACCGTGTAGTCTTATCTGGGATACACTGTCTGCCGTGACATCATTATGAACTTAACATTGACAAACAGCCTCCGTTACAATTTGTAATTCCATGTAATACTTACCAGTTTGCCAGGGCAACAAGGGTAGACCCAGATCAGACTGTACAGCCGTCTAGTCTCATCTGGGATACACTATCTGCCGTGACATCATTATGAACTTAACATTCACAAACAGCCTCCGTTACAATTTGTAATTCCATGTAATACTTACCAGTTTGCCAGGGCAACAAGGGTAGACCCAGATCAGACTGTACAGCCATCTAGTCTCATCTGGGATACACTGTCTGCCGTGACATCATTATGAACTTAACATTCACAAACAGCCTCCCGTTACAATTTGTAAAAACCATGTGAAACCTACCAGTTGGCCAGGGCAACCAGTGTAGACCCAGATCAGACTGTACGACTGTGTAGTCTCGTCTGGGATACACTGTCTGCCGTGACATCATTATGAACCCAACATTGATGAAGAGCTGCCATTGAAATTTGTAAATATCATGTAAGACTTAATTACCAGTTTGGGATTTGAATATAATGATAACCATTGACTGAATAGTGAGCAATGTGGACCTAGATCAGACAGCACATACATGTATATGCAGGCTGATCTGGAGCCACATTGGTACCAGGTATCATAGCGCCCCTTTTACCAGTCAAACCCATGTATATTCAGCTAACAAACAATATTAGCAACAGTTAAATTTCAGATAGACCTATTATATATGGCTAACAAATAATACTAGAACAGATAAATTTCATACCAGTCGCAGGACAGGCCCATGTCATTTGATTTATGGTGACAACATTCTTACCCTGGAAGATTTGTTTTAAAATAGATCGTTTTACATATGAAGGCTGGATTGTACTTTACATTAATACTACAGTCTTGCACAGCTTTTTTTTGTTCACACCTTTTTGCATCCCCCACATTAGGTTCACGCACCCGCAGACTCTGTTGGAGTTAAATATGGTAAGGAAAAAACCACCCTAAATAGGCAATGAGTGAAATAAAAATATTATCATTAAATTGTCAAGGAATAGGTCAACTTCCCAAACGCACTGATCTTTTTCAATACTTAAAAGAAAAAAAATATCACATATACTGTTTACAAGATACCCATTTCACTCCAGGGGAAGACGAAAAATGTGTACGGACTAGGTGGGGTAATGATTGTTATTTCAGTTCATTTCGATCTAATGCAAGGGGAGTAGCAATATTATTCAATGGTAATTTAGACTATAAAGTACACCAGTCAAAATGCGATCCCAATGGTAACTTCATTCTACTAGACATCACTATTGAAAATAATAAATTTACACTTGTATGCCTGTATGGACCAAACTCAGATGATCACCTTTTTTTTCAGAACATATCAAAAGAAATTGATGAAATGAATAACGATAAATATATTTTATGCGGAGATTTTAACCTTGTTTTGGACCCAGATTTAGACTATCATAACTATAAAAATATAAATAATAAAAAATCTAGAGAAAAATTATTAGAAATTATTCAAGCAAAATATTTAATCGACCCTTTTAGAGAAAATCACCCCCTAATGAGAAGGTTCACATGGAGACGACGACAGCCTTTTCAGCAAGCAAGACTAGATTTCTTCCTCATCTCTGAAAATACTTTACCTTCAATTAAAAACTGCATCATTGAAAATAGCTACAGATCTGATCATTCACCTGTATTGTTAAGTTTACGTTTCAACAATTTTATAAAGGGAAAACCACTATGGAAACATAACAATTCAATGCTGAAAGACATAAATTACATAAACATGATTAATGAAAAAATAGAAGAAATAAAAAATCAATATGCTATTCCAATATATAACCGAGAAAACTTACATGAAATACCAAACAACGAATTGCAATTCACAATTAACGATCAACTTTTTCTAGAAACACTTATGATGTAACTACGTGGAAAATCTATTTCTTATTCTTCCTTTATAAAAAAAGAAACCAATCAAAAAGAAAAATCATTAACAGAACAAATATTAGACATGGAAAAACAGTTAAAGAAAGAAGACATGAATAAAATTGAAATTTTAAAATTAGAACTCCAGGAAATTCGTAAAATTAAAGTAAATGGTTCAGTTATTCGATCAAGGGCTCTAAATATAAATGAAGGAGAAAAACCAACAAAATATTTCTGTGCACTTGAATCTCATAACTTTATAAGTAAAACAATACCAAAACTTGAAACAGAAAATGGCAAAATAATTACAAATCAGTCAGAAATATTAAAAGAAACAGAACTATTTTACACCAAACTGTATAGCAATAAAGACACAGCTGCTTATAAAGATTTAGATTTGGATAATATTTTGGAAAATACGCATGTACCAAAATTAAATGAAACAGAATCAGAAAAACTAGAGGGATTAATCACAAAAACTGAACTAGCCTTTGCACTAAAAAACATGACGAACAACCGTAGCCCAGGTACAAGCGGATTTGCATGCGAATTTTATAAAATGTTTTGGCATAAACTGGGTGATTTCATTTGTAGGGCAATAAATTATAGCTATCAGAAGGGTAAACTATCTATAACTCAACGGCAGGGTATAATAACACTAATCCCAAAAGAAAATAAATCTCGACATTTTCTAAAAAATTATAGACCTATTTCATTATTAAACACAATTTACAAAATGGCATCAGCATCTATCGCTAATAGAATAAAAACAGTATTAGACAAATTAATAAATGGGGACCAAACAGGATTTATTTCAGGAAGATACATGGGGGAAAACACTAGACAGGTATACGACATTATGCAATATATTGAAAAAAATAATATCCCAGGACTTCTTCTTCTTATAGACTTTGAGAAAGCATTTGACTCTATAACGTGGAACTATATTCATAAAGTACTTCGTTACTTTAAATTCGGACCAAATATTAGGCAATGGATTACATTATTCTACAAAAATGCTCAACTATCAGTTAATCAACATTGTAACCTCTCACCTTTTTTTTCAATACACCGAGGCTGTCGTCAGGGAGACCCACTCTCACCGTACATATTTATATTATGCGCAGAAATACTTGCAATCAGAATACGCAAAAATCATAAAATTAAAGGAATTAAAATAAATGGAACAGAATATAAACTAACACAGTTTGCAGATGACACTAGTGCCTTCTTGGATGGATCAAGTGAATCACTAAATGAAACACTTAATGAACTGGAAATGTATGCCCATATGTCAGGACTTAAAGTTAATTTTGATAAAACACAAGTTATTTGGATTGGGGCAAAATTTTTTAGCCAAGACTCAATAAAAACAAAATGGAAACTAAAGTGGGGAAATAACAGATTTAAATTGCTTGGAATTACATTTGACACAGATTTAGAAAAAATTGTGAACATAAATTTCTCGGAAAAAATGAGGCTCATAAAAGAAAAAATCAACAGCTGGAACAAAAGGTACTTAACACCATTAGGCCGAATCACAGTCATAAAGTCTCTTCTTCTCCCATCTTTAAATCACCTGTTTATATCCCTACCTGACCCCAGTCAAACATGTGTTAAAGATATCAGCAGCATTATGTATGAATTTTTATGGCAAGGTAAATCACGAGTAAAAGGCACTATCACATGCAAACAATATGAGGATGGCGGACTAAAAATGCAAAATATTGAGGACTATATATCGTCTTTAAAAACAACATGGGTAAGAAGAATAGTGTGCAACAAATACAAATTTATAAACATTTTAAATACAGAAATTGATACAGACAATATTTTTAAATTGGGAGATATGTACATCGAACAAAAAATAGGAAAAATTTCAAACCTTTTTTGGCGTGATGTTTTAAAAGCTCATCTAAAATAACAAAATAAGTTTAAGCCGATAAACATGGATGCATTTCTTTCTAGCCCATTATTTTTTAATAAGGACATAAAATGTGGGATAACCTTCTTCAATAAGGCATGGTTTGATAAGGGAATATGTTTTATAAATGACATTATCAAAATTGATGGAACTTTTGCCTCTCAAAATGAACTTAAAAACAATTTCAACATAAATATAAACTTTCTTCAATATTATGGCCTTGTCAAAGCAATAAAAGATTGGGGTAAAAGTTTGAAACTTATCAATATCAAAAAAAAGTTACAAATGCCATTTACTCCATACAAACTAAAAATATACCTAAAAAACAAAACCGGGACAAAAGACATGTACCTCGCATTAAACTCCAATTCTGAAACTCCAGCTGGTAAAATTAAATGGAACTCCACCTATAATTTTAACAATGAAACATGGAAGAAAATATATTTATGGCCGCATACCATAACAAAAGACACAACTCGAAAATGGTTCCAGTACCGAATAAACCACAATATTCTGGCCACAAATGATTTCCTAAATAAGATTAACATTGTCAGTAGTCCATTATGTACATTCTGTAATAATTTCTCGGAAACAATAAAACATTTGTTTTGGGATTGTAAGGTTACACAAAACATATTTAGGGAACTTCAAGAATGGTTAGCGACCAAAAATATAACTATTACAATTAACGAAAAATCATTCATCTTTGGGATTTACGAAAAAACAATAAGTATCTTCAAACAATTAATACTATTAGAAACTAAATACTATCTCTATTATTGCCGGTGTTCAAAAGTAGTACCAAGTCTCAGCATACTGAAGCATCGAATTCAACTATTGTATGAAACATCCAGGAAGGCAGCAATAATGGCCAACAAACTTGAAAACTTTACAAAAATTTGGGAAGACTTTATCATTTCAAAATTTTAATTTATGTAACAAAAACACCAAAATAAGATTTCATCTTCAGCTGAGCTAGTTGCGGGTGCTATAATAAATCTCTGCTTTTGTGCGTTTTTTTTTTCTTCCTTTCTTTGTATTAACCCCTTCCCCACCCCTCCCCACTTCCCATTCCACCTCATATTATAGGTTTGGGAAATAAAGACATTATAAATATGAATCTAGTAGAAGAATATAATATACATAGAGTAATACAGGTTCAAGCAAAGACCATGATCTGACGGAACCAGCCGCGTTTTGTTTTATAATCAGTGTGGGGATCGGAACAGATTGTACATTGGTTTGTCAATACATAATGTTACCAACAACTGTAACATTTAACCCTTTCAGCCCTAAATAACTGGAATGGATTATATATAATATGTTAATTTTCGGTCAATTCCATTCAACACAAAATACTTTTCAAATAATCTATTTATAATGTTTTTTAATTTTTTTTTTTAACAAATATGAAAACTACTTGCAAAGAGTGCAGATCCTGATGAGCCGGCTCGTCTGGATCTACACTGTTTAAAAACACCTATATAAATGGCTGTAGTGTTGAAAGGGTTAATACACGATTTAAACATGTAGATGCACAGTAGGATTGAACTTCACTTTTTACAGAGTGGGGCTGGTTCAGTTGGATCATGGGTAATATGAATGATAACAAATAATCAATTACATGTATTACATATGCTAAATCAAACTTTGGCTCTTGCAGCGCTGGAGAGTGACATTGTCATATGCGGGTTTATTATAAGTATTACTGTCTTTTTTTTTAATAACACGTGCAACTTTTTATTGAAAATTCAGGTATCTCATTAATGACGATTCTTATGTACCAGTCAACCATGAAGTCTTAATAGAACAGTGATTTCTACCCAGTACTGCAAGAGCAAAAGAGGGTGAATATCTGTAATTGCATGTTTTGTATTTGTATCCGACTATGACATGTATATTATGTACGGTTTGTGGGGGATGGCCCCAACCCACCACAAACCTATTACGGGGAAAATAAATATTTTCAAAAAAAAATACAAAAAAAACAAACAAAAACTCAAATTGGCTTGAGCTATCATGTGAGGCTGTGACTGGATAAATGTGGCTTATGTGTTCTTCCACCAGTGTAGATCCAGATCAGTCTATGCACCCGCACAGTCAGATCAGGATCTGCATTGTTCGCCATTCCATCAATGAAACACCCGTCATGCTTCTAACAATCGATATAGATCGTTATCAGGCTACATGATCGCTATTTGATCGGGAGCTACTCTGGCCACAAATCCCATAAGCCCCATTTCTCCAGTCACAGCCACATACTTATGCGCCTTTGTCATCATCGCACATGTAGCTCAGATACCCAGCAACCACGTCAAACTACTTGGAAATTAGAAACAAAATTGCTACCCCGATCCTAACCTTTTGCGAGGGTAGCAACTTAACCCAATCTCTTTAATGTAACACATGGACGAGTGGATTTTGCAATCGGTTATCCGGCTTGTTTCGATATGTTAGACATATACAATTGTCAAAGCTGTATCAATACATTATTATGCCCCCCCCCCCCCGCAACGAGTTGTGGGGGTGGGTGGGTATACTGGAGTTATGTTGTCCGTCCGTCCGTGCGTCCGTGTGTCCAGGCTAACATCCAGGAGTTAAGAGCTAAGGGGCGGAGCCTAAGACAATATATTCCTTTGATTCATTCCATAAGCTCCTAATTCTATTGAAATTTAGGAGCTATTCCTTTGATCTTTTAAAGAACAAATAGCTCATAAACCCGAAATGTTAGAACGTCCGTGCGTCCGTGCGTCCGTGCGTCCATCCGTCACTAAACTTAACATCAGAGAAATATTGTTATAACTTCTATTTCCTTCATCTAAAATGCTTAATATTTCACACATGCATTCCTGTAAGGCTCTACTACCATGATATGCCAAATCCACGACCGTCCAACCCCGGCTGATCCCAAGGTCAAGGTCAAATATTTAGTCTGTTTACAAAACTTAACCTCAGAGAAATATTGTTATAACTTCTTTTTCCTTCATCTAAAATGCTTAATATTTAACACATGCATTCCTGTAAGGCTCTACTACCATACTGCGCCCAATCCACGACCGCCCAATCCCCTCTGCTCCCAAGGTCAAGGTCAAATACTTAGTCTGTTTACAAAACTTAACATCAGAGAAATATTGTTATAACTTCTATTTCCTTCATCTAAAATGCTTAATAATTCAGACATGCATTCCTGAAAGGCTCTACTACCATGATGTGCCAAAATCTACGACGTCCAACGCCCGCTGATCCCAAGGTCAAGGTCAAATACTTGGTCTCTTTACAAAACTTAACATCAAAATCTTCTTCTCATGAACCGCTAGCCAGATTTCAACGAAACTTGCTAGAAATGATCGATGTACTATGCTCTTTCAAAGTTGTTAAAATGGTGACCCCGGGGTCAACAATTGAGAAATAAGTTATAACTTGTATTTCCTTCATTGCAAATTCTTAATATTTCACTCGTGCATTCCTCTAAGGTTGTAATATCATGCTGTGATATGTCTATGACCGTCCAACCCCCGCTGATCCCAAGGTCAAGGTCACACATACTTATTCTCAACACAAAACTTAGCATCAGAGAAATATGTTATAACTTCTATTTCCTTCATCTAAAATGCTTAATATTTCACACATGCATTCCTGTAAGGCTCTACTACCATGCTGTACCAAATCCACGACCGTCCAAACCCGCTGATCCCAAGGTCAAGGTCAAATACTTAGTATGTTTACAAAACTTAACATCAGAGAAATATGTTATAACTTCTATTTCCTTCATCTAAAATGCTTAATATTTCACACATGCATTCCTGTAAGGCTCTACTACCATGTTGTGCCAAATCCACGACGTCCTACCCCGGCTGATTCCAAGGTCAAGGTCAAATACTTGGTCTCTTTACAAAACTTAACATCAGAGAAATAAGTTATAACTTCTATTTCCTTCGTTGAAAATTCTTAATATTTCACTTGTGCATTGCTCTAAAGTTGTACTATCATGCTGTGACATATCTACGACCGTCCAACCCCCTCTGATCCCAAGGTCAATGTCACATACTTAGTCTCTTTACACAACTTAACATCAGAGAAATATGTTATAACTTCTATTTCTTTCATCTAAAACTCTTACTATTTCATGCATGCATTCCTCTAAGGCTCTACTATCATGCTGTGACAAATCCCTGCTGAGATCGAGGTCAAGGTCACATACTTAGTCTCTTTACAAAACTTAACATCAGAGAAATCGGTTATAACTTCTATTTCCTTGCTCGGATCTGCTTCACATTTCACACACGCATTGCTCCAATGGACCTCTACCACCCTGTGACAAATTCACGTTCGTGCCGCCCTCGCTAAGCCCAGAGTCAATGTCACAAGCCCACACACTTGGAAATTATTTTACATATTTAGGGGTAACTGGGCCGACGCGTTGGGTATTCCGTAAGCATCGCTTACTGAAAAATCTAGTTGCTAAAGAAAATACACATGCAGAAATTGATTAGTTGCCTGTGTCAATGTGTTTATCTCTCAACTCAACTCAACATATCTTTATTTACATCCCATTACATTGAATAACATGCAACATGGGGAAATAAAACAGAGTATATATGCGGTATCTGCTACAGTACAATATAGTGGTTTTTCAAATATGTAAATACCGTATAGTATTCAAATGCACGAAATATATTACTATTGCATGTCCGTATTAAACATGAATATGCCCAGTGTACTTATGTTTCTGGGGAAAGCCAAATCCATCATATTCCTAGTAAGTATAGGTAATTGCAGAGAATTACTTGCGATGCGGATTATCGACAAAAATAGTGGTGTCGGTACGCCAAGTGGATTATATTACAAATGTATCACGTACTGAATGTGACGTACTGAATGTGACGTACATGGTTACAAACATGTCTGCGCACAGAGATACGTACTGTAAATGCTCAACAGTGTTATCAACAGAAGCCTAGATCGAAACGAAATATCTAGGAGACAGTTATATTCACGCGTTCGTAGCTATGTTAATACACATTGTAAATGCGTATCATCTACAGAAGCCTAGACAGAAACGAAGTATCTAGGAGACTGTTATGTTTATGACATGGTAATATAATAATACGTTTGTGCACATAACTATTATACAAAGGCAGTCACTATTTCTGCAGACGTACATTTCACGAGCAACCATGATATACAACATATACTTCCAACAATGTGCATGATAGAACTAAACAGAATATCGAATTGTATGTGACGCGGCTGTGGGTAAAGCTAATAAGTCCATGTGAAAGAACGTGTATCACTTTCGCAGCGAGTTTGTCATCCGACCATATCACGTATATCCGTGATCTGGGCACGTGTCACACTTACTACAATATTGGGGAATAGTAAAGGCGGTGTATAGCCACCAAAGACCAATAGCTGTTCACATAGGTATACATAATCGACATTGTAGATTAGTATAAAATCGGCTATGCTGGACTGCATTCTTACAGTTAGTGTATTTAGTGGACCAGACATCGTTCACTTGTTATATCATTACCAGTGTCGCTATGCGATAAGCGGGCCTATTGGACTCTCGCCCGATGCAGTGTCGGATCAGAAGGCAGAAACGTGCATCCCGGTATGGACATCACTGTGAGTATAATTTGTATGACAGAGTATCCATATTTGAACAGGGAACTATATAGGTACATATCGGGCTGCACGATTGTACAAGCTAGCACGGGACTGCATTGTTCGGGAGCCAAACTTTCTCTGTCTTAATTGGTATGGTAACTTAGCGAAACTTGTTCATGATTACGTTTGCGAATTTACTCAGGTTAATTAATTCGACTTTATCTTCGGTAGTCATTAATAATTTAAATGTATGTTCGCTTGGCATTTCATGATATCGTGAATGGATAAGCTGTTCACGTTCAGTACGAAAAATGGTACATTTTAAAAGGTAGTGTTTTTCGGACCCTACCTCGTTTAAGTTGCAGAGTCTACAAATGCGGTCATTGAGTTCATCGCCAGACCATCGTCCCGTTTCTATTGGGAATATATGATTAGCTGTGCGTAATCTAAGAATCGACAATGCCGAGTTATGTGGTAGTTTTATTAAGTAATTCTCAAAGGATATTGCTGATTTAAAGCTATCGTAAATCATACCTTTATTTGAGTTATTTTTGGCAGCATTCCAGCTTTGTATATATTGGTCAACAACCAATGTACGTTTAACTCCAAATTTGATGCTTCGGTTTTGTAGTGTCAATTGATTTAACCATAAGTCGTGTCTTCCTACTGACGTTAATATGTTATAAATGCATGTTGGCCATTTATATTCAACTTCAGGATTATTAAGCATTGATAAGTATATAAGGTATGCATATTTGGTATGTTTACCTGTAATAAGTCTATTCCAATATCCTATTAGCCTACTTTTTACAATTATTGATAGTGGGTAACGGCCTAGTTCACCGTATAACATATATATCGGTGTGATTTTTCTAGTTCGGGTTATTTTCCTCAAAAAGTCGTTATGTACCTTTTCAATCATGTTAAGAGTTTCAAAGCCCCATACCTCGCAATTATACGTTAATATGGGTACAATTGTATGATCGAATAGCTTGAGTTGGAGGTCGATGGGAAGGTCAAGATTGTATATTCTCGTGTGAAGCAGATACATTGCTTTTTTTGCCTGTTCTGTTAAGTGTTTTCGAGTAGTAGCAAACGAGCCATTACTAGTACAATATACACCCAGGTATTTGTATTTATCTATGATGTTTATATTCTCACCGACAACTTTGAATTGAAACCTATTCGTATTACGTGCCCCAAAAACAATTACATTGCTTTTCGATAAATTAACTTTGAGTTTCCATTCGTGGCAGTAAGTGGAAAAATAGTCCAATGAATTTTGGAAATCTATTGGATTATCTGATAAAATGAACGTATCATCGGCATATAGCAAAACAAGTAGCCTCAGCCATTGATGTGCATCACCATATTGAATATTTACTCCTTGTGATCCTGATATTATTAAATTTGATTCTAGGTCGTTCAGAAACATCGAAAAAATTATGGGGGACAAGTTTTCACCCTGACGCAATCCACGTTCGCATACAAAAAAGTCTGATGTTTGACCTTCACTAAAAATGCATGATTTAATATTGTTGTACATATTGTAGATCAAGCGAAATAATTTTCCATTTATTGAGGAAGATAGTAGTTTTTGCCAAACGCCCACCCTCCAGACTGAGTCAAACGCTGCAGCGAAATCAATAAATGCACAGTATAGTTTTTTCCTGCCCTTTTTCATCAGTTCTATTAGGCTATGCAGTAGAAAAACATGGTCGGTGGTTGAATATGTTTTTCTAAAACCAGCCTGATTCTCATTAAGTAGATCATTTTCTTCTACGAATATATTTATACGTGTATTTAAAATTGATGTAAATAATTTGCCTAAGCAGCTGAGTAAAGTAATAGGACGGTAATTACCTGGTTCTTTCGAATCTCCCTTTTTGTATATTGGTATAATGTAACCCTCGAGCCAGCATTCTGGCAATATTCCAGTATTTAATACTCTGTTAAACAAGTCAGCATAAACTGGTACCATGCTATTCTTTGTGCTCTTTATGTATTCATTTAAAATGTTATCTGATGGACTAGAAGCTTTAGCATTGTTTAGGTTAGAAATATGTTTTATTATTTCATTTTCAGATATTGGGCCGTTAAGTTGCTCTTCGCTGTTGAGTAACAGATCATGTGGCAAGTCAAAATGCTCATTTTCGTCATTATTCTGGTTGCTTTGCTTGAAAAAATCGTACAAAACATCGATTGGTGGTAGGTCCATTTTGGACTTTGTTTTCAGACTGTTGAGAAAAGTTCAGTATTTTTTGGAGTTCGTACTGTGCATAATACGCAGTTTATTAGCATTTTTATATTTATACTTGTTAATATATTTGTGCATAGTTTTTTTGTAATGTTTACTTTCACGAGCTAATTTGTCTTTGTTATAGCTACTTTTATTGTGCTGATATTTCTTTTTGGCTCTATGATACCACTTTCGTGCTCTCTTACATTCATGACCAAACCATGGTTTGTTACTATCTGAGTTGTGTACATATTGTGAAGTTTTATTAAAAGTTTTATTTGCTGCCACTTCAAACACCTGTGCTATTTCAGTGGTGATTCGATTTATTGAATCCTTTGAATCGGGCAGTATGAGTAAATTATTTAATGTCGTAATATTAATATTGCGTGAAAAAGTTTCTGACAAATTATTATTCCATTGTTTCGTTTTCTTTTTATGTGGAGATGAACTTCGCGCATTTTGTACAACTCGTTTACAATTCAAATCCACACTCAGGACAGCGTGTCCGTCCGAGAATAACGGGTCGGTCTCTGTAATTTTAAAATCAGCGATATGATGAAACTTATCAACAGACGCTATCGCGTAATCAATAACTGATTTGTTTCGGAATGTGAAATCACCGTTATGTTTATCAGATCCTGCACGACCATTTAGTAAAAATAAATTATTATTTCTACATGTTTTGATTAAGAAATAGCCATGTGGGTTCGTTTTCTTGTCTTTAGACTGTCGTTGCAATGGGTAACCTAGGTTTTCTAGTGTGACATGCTTAGAAAAGTAGTTCGTTGTTTCGGTATCAAAATCAAAATGAGACGATAAAAAAATCATCCGATACAATATAGTCAGGCAGGCATGAGGTTCTGGCATTTACATCCCCAAGTAGTATTGAGAATGTATAATTTGTACAATATTGAGCAATTTCCTCATCAAGCAATATCATTTGATCTTCATCGAGATAGCGAGAACCAGTAGGTGGCAAGTATATTGTGCCTAATAATATATCGCTATCCAAGTTCAAAATATCATGTTTAATCGTCAACCATATTATGTATTCACATGTGTTATGCAAAACAGTTGGAGATCCGAGAATATCATCCTTGATATATACACCAATGCCACCAGATCGTTTGGATGATAGTGTGTTTCTACATTTACTATGAAAAGTATAGCCCTTTACATCAACTACATCATGCGGGCTCATATTGGTTTCTAATACACAAAAAAATATCAAACGTACAAAGCATATCTATAAATTCTGGATAACAAAGTCTACGCTTCAGTCCATTTGTGTTTAAGGAACCAATTCGTAAGGGGATATCGCTACTATGAGAGGCTTTCCCCGTGCTGTCCTATCGTGAGACACCGTCAGTGTTCAGTTCAGGAGAAACCGTGTTATGCCGCGCCGGTGCGGAGCTGACCGGTGGATTGTGTACCGACGATGCGTCAGCGAATGTTCCGGGGCGGTGATCACTGTTGCCGAGAAGTGACGGCGATTCAAGGTCGGAATTACAGTCAGTTCGCTGTGTGTCGGGATTAACTGTGGGAACATCTCTCGAACTTGGTGTGACGATTGGTGTGTCCTTCACCTTGGGACGTGTCAGTGGTGGGATCTGGGCGCTAATAAGTGACGTTTACATGTATATCTTGTAACTTTTAAAGCTTCATTTCGTTATGTTGAAAGTTGAACAACAACAAGAGAAAATATGGCTTCCATGGAAAAATGATTTCCCTGTTCTATTATTTTTGGCAATTTACTAGTTCTACATCAAAGATTATTTGTTTAACGGTATAAACTATACAGTTTACACAATTTTGACCTACATGCAACATGTTTGAGTATGCACTTCGGTTGCTCACATTTTTTGAATGGGTCAAATTGTAGCCGTAGATAACATATCGGAGGCGAAGTATTGTAGCTACATGGAAATCAGCTTGCAATCTTACATATCCTCAAGTTATATTATGTTACCCAACATCACTCGGAATGTCTGCAAATGCCACATTGATTGTCTTGTCTAGTATATACCTACGGAGCCCCGCAGGGGGCATGGCTTTTTTTACTAATTCGTTCCCACGAAATAACAATTCGTTCCCTCAAGTTAACAATTCGTTCCCTCTGATTAACAATTCGGCCCTCACGAAATGACAATTCGGCCCTCTAGAAATGACAATTCGTTCCCTCAATTTAACAATTCGTTCCCACGATATAACAATTCGTTCCCACGAATTAACAATTCGTTTCCATGGGAACGAATTGTTAACTTGAGGGAACGAATTGTTAATTCATGCGAACGAATTGTTAAATTGAGGGAACGAATTGTTAATTCGTGGGAACGAATTGTTAATTCGTGTGAACGAATTGTTAAATTTAGGGAACGAATTGTTAGTTCGTGGGAACTAATTAATTAAAAAAATAATTCTACGTCCCCTGCGGGGCTCCGTATAAACAAATACGTGATTCAGATAATAGATTCTTCCTGTAAGTCCATCGGAAATTAGACATTATTGACAATGTGATGTGCACATAGATACGGCTGCCACTCATGGACTACTAGAATTTGTGCCGTACCGGGATCTTTATCCAGCGGATATAATAAATGGATTAGCATTGAATATACAATTTCTCAGTCACTCTTTCGTAGTTTTATGTCAGAAAGTTCAACCTCTCTACAACAGCCACGCATGGGAGGACACACCACTGGCTGTTGCAGGGAGGTTAACTATAGAGGCAATTGTCAATTTGGGATATAAACTATTGGCTGTTACAGAGATGGTGTTGTTATATAGAGGTGGACGTTCACGGAGGTTCGTCTGTATATGTGTGGTGCTTCCAACTACAAAAGGAGTATTGTATTTGGGTGATATGAGACTTGTCTGGAAGCGTCATGATGCCAATGCTAAAATATTTGTTATCTCCTAATTAGGAGATTTTCGCTCCTAATTAGGAGATACAGGAGATAATAACTCCTAATTAGGAGATAGTAAGTCCTAATTAGGAGATAATACGCCGTAATTATGATATATTAAATACTAATTAGGAGATAATAAGTCCTAATTAGGCGACATTAACTCATGATTAGGAGATGTATTAACTAGTAATTATCTACTATCTCCTAATTAGGACTTATTATATCCTAATTAGGAATAATATCTCCTAATTAGGACTTACTATCTCCTAATTATGACTTTGTATCTCCTAATTATGACTTACTATCTCCTAATTAGGACTTACTATCTGTGCCGATGCTAAAACTAATTTGTCTCCTAATTAGGAGATTCTATCTCCTAATTAGGAGACAGTAAGTCATAATTTGGAGATAGTAAGTCCCTATTAGGAGATAGTAAGTCCCTATTAGGAGATACTAAGTCCTAATTAGGTGATCAATATATTTTAGCATTGGCACCATGTCGCTTCCATAGACGTACGGAGAACTACTACATGAGAAATAAAAGATGTGATGCGTCATCTGAGACACACTTCTGGTTGCCAGGGCACTATGTATGGCAAGACCAATGCACCCTATTGTAAATTTGGCCATATATATAGACGGCCCGCCAATGCCAATAAAAGGCCTCCAATAAAGTTTTGATGGCATTTTTTGTTACAAATGGGTACCCATGCTGATCGACTTCTATGATATGAGCCGCGTCGCGAGAAAACCTGTCTTCGGGAGTCTGGCGACGTCACAATATATGACGTCGTTAACTTAGCTGACGTAATTTCCGCTGAGATTTGCACTCTGACTTCGAAGTTCAGTTGCTTGTTTCAGAACAATAGGCTACGATACTGCAAGGCTATGGAAGGTAATATCCGCCATAATTCTATTAGGCTTGATGCTTGCTTGCTGATGACATTCTAAGTTCTACCCGTCATATTACAATTCTATATGGCTTGATGCTTGCTGACTGGTGCCATTACAACTTACTTTCATGTTATTTTATTCGTCATTCGTGTTTGTGACATTTGAAATCTTCTTGGTTATAGTCTAAATTGCATGTGCATTTGGCTTGATGCTTAATTCATTCGCACTGTTTCAATGCGTTTGTGTTGTTTACATTCTAAGTAGCTTGATGATTCATTCTTAGTGACATCCGGAGTTCCATTATTGATTATTGCATCGCTGTTTTGCCATGCGTTTTGTTACCTCGCTAAGCCACGCCCCTTGACAACAACAATTGCAACAGTAATTTGGGAACAACCATTATGACGCCAGGTGCGCTGCTAAAACTTAAAATAGTTCTCCCTAAAATGATTTCATATGCTGGTACCCGTCCTACAATGCGTTGCTCTCTAAATTGGTTCCATGTCCCTAACGGTGTTGATGTAGATTGATGCCGCCTTTTCTGTTGCGCCATGTTTAGGTTAAAAGAAACCAAATAGTTTTACTGTATAATGTAACCGAATCCCAGCCAGTCTTTCCTACTTTCACTATTCGTATGGATGTTGTGTGACCAACCTCGTCATGTCTCCCAATATTGTTTACATTATTTGGCCACGGAAACTCTGTTTACATCACCTGACCAACAGGCTCAGTGTTTTCTTTTAAATGCTTCAAATATGCTGAAAACTGGTGTTAAAAACACCCCTTTTCTAACCTTAAACCTAGAGTGTACATGTCAGGTTATAATATAGGGAGACATGTTTTTCTTTATTGTTTCAATCTGACATTTTTCTGGCAAAATTATTACCATTTCCAGACGTACTATTAATTGACATTAATATACTTTTTATATCAGACGCGAAATGCCAGTTTGATATCAGGGGCGATAACCGGGGTTCCTTAAAATGATAAGGGGAGCAATTATTTATTCCATTTATTTATTGTTTGATGTGCAATATCATACTTTATGATATGTCGATAGAAATATTTATTCAGCATTTAGTTGATAAAAATAATTTAAAAATACTGCATCATTTGCATATGGAGCTAGCTTGATACCACCACGAGTCTCTATGAGTACATTGAAGATTACTAAATAATTATATCTGTGTAGCTGGCACTCGTAATTTTTAAAAGTGGTGGACTAGTTGCAATTATACACTTATTTAAGTTCCATATAGAAAAGTTTGTTCCTACTAGATGGGACCACAGCTTCAACAATAATTAAATCTCTATTTTAATTAGTCAAGATCCAGAGCAGAATGGGTGTGCAGGTTATTGGAAATTATGTCCCACAACATCCATAAGAAAAATGAAAGTAGCAGAGAATAGCAAAATGTGTGGTAACGGGTTAGTGTTTTAGGTAAAATCAATGGTGGTGGCCCACCTTAGTCTGATCCCGGACGGTTATTGGTTTGCATCGGTAACGTGCCAGTTTGACAGTCAACCTGTGTTACCATATGTGTAACTTACTATAAAAATGTGATTGTTTTCAATTACGTACATATGTAATTTAATTATGAGGATACATGTATGTATAAAACACATTAGTAGGTCAAACACCATACATACATATGCAATTTAGTTAATATAGGTTAGATAATAACAAATGGTGTGAAATCGTCAAGACGGTAAAATTTGTCCGGTATGAACAAAATCTTGCGGGTGTTTTGAGGTCACTGACACAGTTTGCTTGCAAATCTTGATCCATTACTACCCAGTTTCACTTGAGGAACATGTTGGTGATGTGATGTAAACAGAGTTTCCGTGGTCAAAATAAAATGTAAACAATATTTGGGGACATGACGAGGTTGGATTTTTCTGTCTTAGGAGTAAGTGAAGCAATTGTTTAATTCATGCAGAACCAGTACAGACCGGCTGTATGTCATGTACAAGTAGGTACCACAACATCCATACGAATAGTGAAAGTAGGAGAGACTGACCTTATTGGATGGGATTCGGTTAATGTGTATAGTAAAACTATTTGGTGTCTTCTAACCTATACTGTGATCATTTGTAGTTGAAATCTTACATCAACACCGGCATTGGAGGTGTGCCTCAAACAGCCAATCACATCTCGTACTATTATGTATTAGTCAGAGGATTCCTAACATTGACAGCAGTGCCATCTGGCGTCATAATGAGGCACTACTAACCTATCATCATTCTGCTTGCGGCTTGATGCTTTCTGCTTGCGGGTTTCCGCTTTCGGATTCTGGCTTGATGCTTACTTCCTGCGGCTTTGTCCTTACTGCTTTCGGCCTTATTCAAAGTGCTAAGTGCTTGTTCTTACTTTCTATTGCAAATGCTTAGTGCAATAAAACAGGGACACGAATAAGGACGTATCAATAATTGTAATGTAAACAATACGAATGAACAAAGCAATCTACAATGGACATGTAAGAAAGACAAATACAATTACAACAAGCAGATTTCAAATGTAATAAATAAAAATGACGAATGAAATAACATGAATATAAGTTGTAATGTCATCAGCACGCAAGCATCAAGTCACATGGAATTATGGCGGATATTACCTTCCATACAAGGCGAGTTGACTCTCCAAAGGACAAAATTCTACCGTAACACTCCCAAAACAAACACATGGCCTTGTAACAAGCTGACATTGCGGTAACAAATTATGTCTGCACAAATGTTAGAGCGGGGTCGGATATGACCGGCCGTCGGCACTAACCGGCCACCTATCAGTAAACACGTTTAAACCTAAGTTGATATCTTATATTGCGCATGTGCCGAAATTTCATTTCCCCGTGAGTTTTAAATTTGCGACAAACAGTGCAGAGAGTATTTTCAATACGAATTAATTCGTTTCCCATGTAAACCAAGACTTGTATAAATATGATGCAATATGCACATGTACGTAACACATTGTTGTATACATGAATGCAGATTTATCTGAGCGTGTCTACATATTGTATTACCGATATTGTAAGTTAAGGCTTGTCACATTCAAATGAAGGTTAGCGTGACATATACAGCATACAGGTGGCCGAGTACAGCCGACATGAAAAGTACCTAGTCGGCTCATAGGCGTCGCCAGGATTTTCGAAAGTGGTTGCGAGTGCCGAAAGGACTCGGCGGGGAGAACACGAGAGGGGTGTCACCTCTTTTTTAGCGGGTGGTCCGGGAAATCATTTGGATAGTAGATGCACTAAAACGAGTTATTCAGAGGCATCGAATCTGAATTGTGCGTTGTGAATTACACCGGTGCATCAGTTGTAACCCACGTCTTCTCCACTTGGCTAACATTATATTAGAGTGAACAGTTGGTAAACAAATTTGCGAGTGGTATGGGGGTGGGGGGGGGGGGGGGGCGTAGCTTATTGTGATAGGGTATGCCTGCGAATCACAGTGTGTTCTTTACCGAGCATAATTATTCACTTGCTCATGAGATAACGACGAAAATATATATGCACCCCCGCAACCCCCTGGCGACGCCTATGCGGCTGTATTCGGCCGACAAACCCAACCCATATTTTTTTTAATTTGAATAAGCGTGATGTCAGATCAACGGTTTTCCGGAGAAAAACAATATTTGCCGATTCGTCTTACAGATTACATTCAATTACATTGTATGGCGCGCCATCGACTCTGTACTAGTTTTAATGTAATTAAAGGTACATGCCCACTCAGTAGGCACAAAGTATTATTTATAGGAATTAAATTAGTGTATAATGTTGTCACCATTCCACTAGTGCCAGCTATACAGATATAATCATTTAGTAATATTTATTTTACTCATAGTGGTATTAGGCTATTTTGATATGCAAATGAGGCATATCTTTTAATTATTTATACTAATTAAATGCGTAACCTGAACAAATAATATTTCGACAGATTATAAAGTATGATCATTGCACATCAACAAATAAATACAGAGAATAAATAGTAATGTCCATTAACATTTTAAGGAAACACAATTATCGCCCCTGATATCAGTGTGGAAATTTATATCTGATATAAATTGCATAGTAATGCCAATCAGTACGTGGGGTTTTATGGTGAAATGAATGTTTATTTTGCCTGAAAATTTCATATCTACAGAATATACAAAACTATCTATAAAGAACAGTGTGTGCCTACTGAGTGGGCATGTACCTTTAATGTTGAACGTATTGTCCTCCCCATTTACAGGTGTATTCCCATCTGTATTTGTTAAACTGTCGTATAGCCCAATGAACCAACCAGTTAATCAATATGAAATGACATACATGGACAGTAAATATTACTGTCTGATTCATATATTTCTGTGGTTTTCTACAATTATAAATTATTAAAACGCTCAGTAAACAGGACGTCAAAAAGAATAAATCCGCATACCGAATCCGCCGTACACGCGCACACGTTTATACCTGCTGGTACATGAACTTGCCGGTTTGTCTTTGTCGCTTTTCACTTTCATGTATTACCAACAAAATCAAGCTCAACTGTCTATACATTCATTATTCAATGCCAAACATGCTTCTAGTTTGTCAACTTGCAAACTGTTGTAAATGTTGGCGTATACTATATGTGTACCGGCAGATACGTAGATACCATAACGTCGTTTTGACGTCGTTTTTACGACGTTTTGACGTCGCTTTTACATGACGTCTAATTTACTCAAACGACCTGAATAGTGGTGTTTTATAAAATATAATATCTTAATGAATATTGCAGATATCATGATCAAATAAAAAGCATTCAATTTATCATACAAATACCATGGCAATAGTAACAAAATGTTAATTTGACCAAGAATTTCCCGAAGACAGGTTTTCTCGCGACGCGGCTCATATGTAAGCTGTCGGATAGGGGTGGGTACCCCCGCAGATTTGAGCTTTAGGGGTCATTTTTGAGGTCATTTAGAGGTCACATTGACCTAAAATTTATCATCGACATGGGTGTATAGATGCACGTATATGATGTATACCAGCATTGATAGCCTCCTGCTGATGAAATCTTTTATTAGCTATATACATTGGGATTCTGAAAATACCGAATTATTGCAAAAAAGACATGTCTGAAATTCAAGATGGCTGTCAATTTTCCTAAGAAACAAAAAAATAGCATGTTGTACGTCATATCTTTGTTGATAGTTAAGCCATTTTAATATAGTCTTAATGGTAATATATATATATATTTCGATAGAGAAATTGTTTACAAACTTTTTGATACCATTTTATCAAAGTTACTGTTCGTAAATCCAAGATGGCCGCCAAAACTGTGCGTTGTATTCAATTCGTTCTGATTTAGCCTATTTCCTATTAGCATGTCATTTTCATGGAACTTGTGACTAATATTAACCTTAATTTTGTATTATTGATTAAACTAACAGAATATATTTTAAAATTGTGACAATTGGAGCTACATTTCCTGGAACCCCACCAACAAAATGGCCGGCAACGCAGTATAAAGTATAAGATGAAATATCTCTGTAATCAGACGAAAAAAAAACAAACAAACTGAGATGTCTTTTTTACAGTTTTTTGTAGTTTTTGGTAATACACTCTCATTGAAATGCGTATATTTTGGTTTAGGCCTTGAAATTCAAGATTCGCCATGTTGGAAAACTGAAGAAAAAAACATTTCTGTAGTCAGATAAGGTAAAAATATAAATTGCATGAGGTTTCCTCGCTAATTGTTACATGGTATGTGGCAATTTAGAGTTGAGATAATCATAATTTTAAAATCAAAGATGGCGGACATCTACACTTTTGATAAACATATAATAGAATATATATGCGGAAATAGCTGACACACCATGTGTTACCACTAATTTGAGCATGGTTATCCTTATAAATGGAAACATTTAGCACCAACTTGTATTATATGCTCTCTCCACCTTCCCGAATCATACACTTTTGATATATATTGCAACGTATATACTGATTGAGTGTTGTATATAACGGCCTATCAACAGCCACGGTCGTTGAAGTCCGGACTAACGGGGTCCATCCCGTATTTAAGCTATATGTACTGGGGTAAATACCAAACTCAGAACTAACTATCTACATCACTGTATACTCAGCCGTCAAATTAGAGTGAACGGACCTGGTGTCATGTCCATACCACACCATACTGACGTAGTTTCATCTAAAAAAGTAATCAGATTACCTCTAATCGTATTTCCTTTTAATGGGGTATGACAGGATTTTCCCCTCAAGTACCAGAAGGCAGAACATGGAAATGAGGTCTAAACAATGTCGGCATACTGGTGAAGAGGAACATTGATTGTTACATTACCCATCGCATGCTCGCAACGAACCACCCACCGCAACGTATATAATAGATAGTGAGTATTGACAAAATAGATACAAACATTGTGATACGAGACAGTATTTGTATGTGTCTGATTGTGTTTAGATATATGTAGGGACTAGTGTTCCATTGGAAGAAAGCAAAGCATGTAGGCATTGGACAGGCTGATAATCAGTCACTCAATATGACCATTTGATAGAACTTTCACTACGGTGTCATGGAAGAAACAGTAAGAACATACTTTCCAGTTTATGCAAATTGTAACATGACAGCACAACTCACATGCAGAATTGGTACACATCACGGACACTCAATGGCCAGCATCTCTGATCCTTAAGATAAATCTGGATCTACAATATGGATGATGAACTAGACGAAGGCGACTATATATACAGTATTCCAAGAGGGACAAACAATCACCGACATTTCTGACGATTTATGTTGGCTTAAGTCATAAATAAGATTTGGTGAAAGCGTAGAATGGAATAACGCAAAGTATGAACTATTTATTTAACAAAATCAGCAACGAAGAAACATATACGGTGTCTCATATTTTGATGTGGACTAAGCAAGCAGCATAATTGATCGTCTTCAATAAGAATGCTTTGGATTTGGGACTGTATACCGCTTTACCTGTTGGCATGGTTCGCTATGTCTCATGTGTTGTGCTTTTGTGTTGCTGTCTCTATTGACATTATGAAGGTAGATATAGCTTTTATATTCGGCCAATAAACGTACTGTACGTGTAGTTGTAGTTGACCAACCACTGTAAAATACAGCAAATTCACTATTACAAATTCCCTAAAAATAGAAATGTGTATGTGTTACTTGGAGATATATACATATTGTTTCACCTCCTAGAAGTGAATATCAGACAGCTTTAAAATGTTGCACTGGTATGTGTTTGGGTATAAAGTGATTCCTTGGAGATAATAGCACAGTATTATGATGAATGGAATGGAATGGTGCTTAATGGCCCATCAACACAAAAAAGTATCATTTAGGGCCAAGCAATGTAGATGAAGAATACAAAATAATAGTAAAATAGTATGTTAGATGTGGTAGGTAATCAGCTGATCAGGATAAAATATTAATATGATGAACAATATAAATGAACAACATGTATAGAATTATAAAATTATAGAAATGAGAAACATGTATACAATGATAATCAACGTCGCATCTGGACATACATGTATGTAACTCTCAATAGCAGTGTTAGGATCCTTTTGGTAGTGTGTATTACTAGTAAAAGTGTTTAAAGCTAGTGTGCTGTCGCTATGGCATCCATAATTTCATTCCCATAATGAATTTAGGTCACAATTTGACAAGGAAAATAGTGAAATATGAAACCTAATGTACTTATCTGACAGAACTTTGCATAAACAATTGCAATTCTACCAGGCAGTATGCAAGCAATGCCATTCTCCCATAGATGGTTATATAATTATCACACATACGAAAATTGTCTTCCGCATATCATGCACAATTAATGTTAGGGGACGCTGGTGTCCAACGAAGCACTAAGCCTTAATATCAGGTACACGTAAACTGTAATACAGTAAGGCTAAACCGCGTACGTAACATATCAAATTAAATTGTTTGGATCACAGCAACTGGCAACGTATTACGTTCACAAATCCTTGAATAGCACGCTCAAAACGAGAAACAAGCCATATCGATACGCAATAATGACTCTCCATCAGCACGTAACTTTGACGGAGATGTTCAGCATGATCTTTGTTTTGATATTGAAAAAAATAAGTATGTTCTTTGTTGGAATTAATTGTGTGAGATATAATTGTGAGAGTCTCTATTAAATGAACATGACTTCATTTTAATCACAAGTTAATGTTAGTTGGACAGTACAGTTATTGTAATGAATGAGAATTAACCGGCATGTGCCAGTATTCCAAAATGATATTTGTCTATTCCAGAGGAGTGTGGTAACATTGATTGTTTCTATACATGTGTCATATTGGGTATGTGGTTATCTAATATTGCCCCGGTCATTCTCATGGCGAACACATTGGTATGTGAATAACTGAATTGTTGGTAGAAAATGATTTTCACAATTCTGGTTCGACAACTACTAGTATATGGAAGATCTATGCAAATTTCTCTAATCATAGCCTGAATATTAGTCACTCTGTTTGCTTCTTGGAAAACCAAATGTAGTCTGGGGTACTACCTCATTGGCAGATTTACTGATCCAACACAATGACCCATATTGTCTCATAGTAGTACACACAATTTGAACATCTTTCACTTTGCATGTACATGAACATCACAGGAAATATAACAATGAAACATTTAACCGTTTGAACTGTAACAAATTTACTTGTTAAGGATGTGTACAGTACCTTTACAGGTACGTATCAAATGTGAATTACATGATACCTTGGGGGCATGAGTGATAATGTTGGCAGGGAAAGCTTGGAATTGTTCCCTCTGGTTGTGTATTGTCCAGTAAAATACAATGGGTATACTTTTACTCGCGCACTATAGGCAGAGCTTTTGGATAGTGCAGTTGGAGGGCAGATCTGTTGTGAATATGTTGTGATGATAGATGTTCAGTAGAGGGAAACAGAATAAGCGGTAAGTATACTGTATACAAATGGAGTGATTGACGATTAGTGTGGTAAATTGACTGAAATTATATGTGTGAACGTGTTGATTTTGGAAAATAGCATGGGTAAGGGGATTTCTGTCCCTTTGTATTTTCCAGGTCCAACAATCCCCTTTTTCCCCAGTGTACGTGTTGGTAAAACGACACGGTAGATGCGAGGAGGGCGTGTATGAGTGGTGGCCGTTGACGAGAACTGGTGCAGTGCCATACCTGGTGGTTCATCATTTGAACCGTCTCGCGCACAGATGGATTGACGGATGGTTCACCATTTGAACCGTCTTGTGTGAAATTCATACAAATAGGAAATTACATTCAGCGATTATATACTGGATAGTCAGTCTACAAGAAGTTGCTTATGTGACAAATGTAATCACGTGTCAGATGTATTTTCATTTCATTGAGAAGTATTATGTGATCATCACTGTGTATGGTATATATATGGTATGTGTATGACTGAATATATTGTGTTATTGTAATTAATGTATTATTGACAGCAATTTATGTTCAACAAAGCAAAATAGATTACATGGACAACGCTATTTGGAAGTTATAGTGCTAGTGGAGCATTTTGTTAAAATAGACTTTTGTTCAGAATATGATTGTTTGGACAGGATTATATGTTTATGAAGAGCTTGTGTGTCAGGGAAACATTGATCATAATTGTATATACATATAATGTATATGAATACTATGTAACAGAATGGTGTTATATAATTATCTTCCTGCAACAACATTTAGAAACATCCATAAATCGTTACATGAACAATGTGGGTATGTGTTTAACGGCGGCCAACTTTGATTTAAAATTAGTAAGTGGCATGTCACTGTATAATAGTATATACATACATTTTATAAAAGACAAAAATAACATATTTAGAACTGGTTATTCAAAGTAACAAGATTATATTTTACATTTTATTGCTTATTTTGCAGTTTTGCGGCCATTTTGAATATCTATTTCTACATTACCTGGCTGATTACTAAATATATAATATAGCCAATGTATAACAGGTCATGTTCAACACTCATTTTACATATTTTGTATGAGTTATGTATGCCTTCAAATAGCGAAATACTGAACAAACTTAACTTTGTGTCTTGATTTGACCCATGCATAACCTTGAAACTGCCTCAAAACAGTCCACATTGAGTGTTCACACATATATAAACGTATAGTTTTGAAAGGTATAACCCACTTTGAGCACTCATTTGTAAACACAAATGTAGAAAGGATAATCCCCCGTGTCTGGAGTGGAATCGTGACAATTTACAAGTTATTCATATGAAAAGTTCACATATGTAATTATTGGCGGCCATCTTGGAATTGAAGTTAGCAAATGATCTAATATGCTATTTTAGTAAATGCCATACCATGATACAAATTGATTGTACGAGGACATTCAGTAACAAACACATACAAAGAGCTAGCTTATGTTGGATATGCACGAAACTGTCGTTTTTTTCATATAGTGTTACTATCTTGGCGGCCATTATGCATTTTTATTATGCCCCCGCCACCGAATGGTGAGGGGGGCATATAGTGTTACCGGCGTCCGTACGTACGTCCCGAAACCTTAACGCTCGGGTAAATGACTTATAATTTCTGTTTCCTTGCTCGGATCTGCTTCACATTTCACACACGCATTGCTCCAATGGTCCTCTGCCACCCTGTAACAAATCCACATTTGTCCGCCACCGCTAAGCCCAGGGTCAAGGTCACAGACTTGGTGCGTTCGAAACCTTAACGCTCGGGTAAATGGCTTATAAGTTCTGTTTCCTTGCTCGGATCTGCTTCACATTTCACACACACATTGCTCCAATGGTCCTCTGCCACCCTGTGACAAATCCACATTCGTCCAGCCCCCGCCAAGCCCAGGGTCAAGGTCACAGACTTGGTGCGTTCGAAACCTCAACGTTCATGTAAATGGCTTATAATTTCTGTTTTCTTGCTCGGACCTGCTTCACATTTCACACACGCATTGCTCCAATGGTCCTCTACTGCCCTGTGACAAATCTACATTCATCCCTCCCCCACTAAGCCCAGGGTCAAGGTCACAGACTTGGTGCGTTCGAAACCTTAACGTTCATGTAAATGGCTTATAATTTCTGTTTTCTTGCTCGGACCTGCTTCACATTTCACACACGCATTGCTCCAATGGTCCTCTACTGCCCTGTGACAAATCTACATTCATCCCTCCCCCGCTAAGCCCAGGGTCAAGGTCACAGACTTGGTGCGTTCGAAGCCTTAACGCTCGGTAAATGGCTTATAATTTCTGTTTCCTTGTTCGGATCTGCATCACATTTCGCACACGCATTGCTCCAATGGTCCTCTACCGCCCTGTGACAAATCCACATTCGTCCAGCCCCCGCCAAGCCCAGGGTCAACGTCACAGACTTGGTGCGTTCGAAACCTTAACTTTCGGGTAAGTGGCTTTAAATTTATGTTTCCTTGTTCGGATCTGCTTCACATTTCACTCACGCATTGCTCCAATGTTCCTCTACCGCCCTGTGACAAATCCACATTTTGTCCCACCCCCGCCAAGCCCAGGGTCAATGTCACAGACTTGGTGCGTTTGAAACCTTAACGCACGGGTAAATGGCTTTTAATTTCTGTTTCCTTGTTTTCAAATGTGTCTCGTTTTCTTTGGCTGCCAGCGGCGGCATTCGTGTGCCGACAGGCCACATTTCTAGTTCTTTATGTTTTCTTTTGTATTACTAACAATAATAGTACTACCAGCATTTAACTTGTTTCCATCTTCAACATTGATTTTATGAGTGATGGTGACCTATATATGGCAAGCATATAAGACATCTATGATTTTTCTTGATTTGACCCCTAAATGACCTTCAAATGTAAAATTTGAGGGGGTACCCATCCCTATCAGAAAGCTTACCCATCAAAGATATAAACTAGCATGGGTACCCATTTGTAACAAAAAATGTCATCAAAAGTGTTGTGTCATGCCCTGGCGGGCCGTCTAATATACACTGTTATCATCTGACTCACTCTGCGCGGCAATAGTTATAACGCAGCGCTTTCGCCGTGTTCAGTGTCTTCAGAATGTGCCTATTGATGTTGCCATGGTAACGCATGTCGATAGTGTACATCATGCTATAATAGCAGTACCGTCAAGAGAGTTTTGGTTACAACAAAGTGAAACTATTTATGAGAGAATCGGTCTTATTGGAATTGCATATTTTTAAGAAAATTGTTTTCATAAGGAACACTCGTTGATTACGTTCACAGTTGAAATTTCTTAAAAATAGATGCGTCAGGTATTGATATCCGGTCTCTATGTCTATGGTCTGTGTAACAATCGATGTCGGTTTTATCGTTTATAAAGTATTTGCGGACATAGTAGTGAATATTTCCCGTGCAGTTACAACACGGATACATTGTAATTATAGACTTTGTCATCAGTTTACGCGATGCGTGGGGGATTATTGGTAGTGCGCTGAACGCTGTGTGTGAATTAGAACATTAGACATATCTCTATAAATACATCGATAATATAGTACTGTAGTAGTAGACAGTTTGTTACAGCAGGATAAACTCAAATAATTATTGCCAGCTCAAAATAAGTTGAAGAGCTCTCTGAATCATTTGGAGCTACCATTAAATATTTAGAGCTAGCATTAATTCAATGATTTCAGTTTTAATATGTAGATTTGGCGTTCCTGGAACACCGAATCTACATGAACTAAAATAATTATTGCTAGCTCTAAATCAATATTTATAGCTAGCTCCAAATGATTTAGAGAGCTTTTCAAATGATTTGGAGCCAGCTATAAATATTTAATGCTAGCTCTAATTATTTAGAGCTAGCATTAATTATTTGGGTTTATGTAGATTTGACGTGCCATACAGGATTACATTTATGAGTGTGTGTTTCTGTGTATGGTTTAAATGTCAAATTATATTCCATGTTACATGGGATATAATTTGACATTTTAATTATTTAGATGTATGTAGAGTCACAGTTTGACAACGACCGTGTATAACAATGTACTGGTGTTACACGGGCGGCTGTATGAGGTCAGGGACCCTAGGACAATTGTGGCCAGTGTTGATCTTTATCATCACGCATCTGCTCATACAATCATTGGTTGATCAAATGTGCCATTTCAGCGTCGATAGCGTTCAGTTCTCGCATTTTGGAGTTTGGCTATAGTTTTGTGACCATGCACGTGAATCGTGTGTTAGGGTATTATAGCGTACATGGTGATTGTATAGTCGTGTGCAGTGCTGACGATATCTTGTATTAAAGCGGTTTTTGTCGCGCCCGCTTGCGGAAAGCGCGATATAGTCGGCACTTTGGTGTCCGGTTAAAGTTTTTGGTTAAGTTGTTTGGTTAAGTTTTTTGGTTAAAGTTTTTGGTTAAGTTCTTTGGTTAAAGTTTTTGGTTAAAGTTTTTCGTTATGCTATATCTCTGCAACTGCTTTGCCCATTACCTTGAAACTTCACATGGGTGTTTATCATCATCTATATTTTCATTCTACCCCCCTCCCGTGCGGCCCCTGTGCCAAATATCAAGGTCAAATTACTTTGAAGTTTTTGGTTAAGTTCTTTGGTTAATGTTTTTGGTTAAGTTTTTTGGTTCAGTTTTTTGGTTAAAGTTTTTGTTTAAGTTTTTTGGTTAAATATTTTCGTTATACTATATCTCTGCAACTGCTTTGCCCATTACCTTGAAACTTCACATGGGTGTTTATCATCATCTATATTTTCATTCTTCTACCCCCCCTCCCGTGCGGCCCCTGTGCCCAATGTCAAGGTCAAATTACTTTGAAGTTTTTGGTTAATTTTTTTGGTTAAGTTTTTTGGTTGGTTAAGTTTTTTGGTTAAAGTTTTTGGTTAAGTTTTTTGGTTTAAGTTTTTTGGTTAAAGTTTTTCGTTATACTATATCTCTGCAACTGCTTTGCCCATTACCTTGAAACTTCACATGTATGTTTATCATCATCTATATTTTCATTCTACCCCCCTCCCGTGCGGCCCCTGTGCCCAATGTCAAGGTCAAATTACTTTGAAGTTTTTGGTTAAGTTTTTTGGTTAAAGTTTTTGGTTAAGTTTTTTGGTTAAGTTTTTTGCTTAAGTTTTTGGTTAAGTTTTTTGGTTAACGTTTTTCGTTATACTATATCTTTTTTTTTTAGTGTCCATGCCTCGCCACAAGGCGCGACATGCAGGCCGCGGCCATCTAGTTTCCTAAACTATATTAACACTTGTTTTGTATTTTTTCTTCAATGAAACATAGTTTGACAGCACTTTAGAACCATTTCCATTGTGAATGATTCTAAAGTGTTGTCGACCAATGTTTTGATGAGAAATTGGAAATAGTGGAACAATGGAAACACTGGGGAAAAGTCAGCATTGCAAGCTTGATAGAATGGCGACCAGCGTAGACCCAGACCAGACTGCGCGTATGCGCAGGCTGGTCTGGGGCTACGCTGATCGCAAATTTCGTAAGGTACATTTTCTTACTATACAATTCCTCGCTGTTATCCGTACTGTCAGTTTCACGAAACCTTCCAAAATGTTACGGCTATATAAACAATGGAAAAACAAGTTTTGTTTTATTATATTAAATTACAGCAAAATTTAAGGAATAAGCTTTCTTTTTATTTCGTGAAATTTGGTCCAATATTGATTTTGTTGCGAAAAAACAATTTCCCTTTGTTAAATCCCCATAGACATCGTCACTCTGTGAAGATAGCTTTCTACTGTCAGAAATAGTGAACCGATTTTCAAAATGTAACTTTTGTTTTCTTAGTTTGATTATTTCCAAGCTATCTAGCCAGGTTTCGGAGTCAATTTTATTTTACTCCTCTCCCAGCTCCTCCACCATTCCCATAGACAAATAAAATGTTTTGTGATAAAATCAATATTTTACCAAAATTTCACGAAAGCAAAAGAAAGCTCATAATATAATCGAAACAAATATTGTTTTTGTATTGTTTATTTAGCCATAACATTTGGGCAGGTTTCCTGAAACAGACAGTTGAGTATGCAAATTATTCGTTTATTCGCGATGGCATATACCGTGTATTTTCTGTATGGCCAGTGTGGTACAAATATATCGGTTGTAGGAATGCAATAGTCAGGTACGGAGCCCCGCAGGGGTCGTAGAACTATTGTTATGCCCCCGCCACCGAATGGTGAGTGGGGCATATAGTGTTACCGGCGTCCGTACGTACGTAACGTACGTACGTACGTACGTCCCGAAACCTTAACGCTCGGGTAAATGGCTTATAATTTCTGTTTCCTTGCTCGGATCTGCTTCACATTTCACACACGCATTGCTCCAATGGTCCTCTACCGCCCTATACCGTCCCGCCCCCACTAAGCCCCGGGTCAATGTCACAGACTTGGTGCGTTTGAAACCTTAACGCTCGGGTAAATGGCTTATAATTTCTGTTTCCTTGTTTTCAAATGTGTCTCGTTTTCTTTGGCTGCCATCGGGGGCATTCGTGTGCCGACAGGCCACATTTCTAGTTTTTATTAATTTGTTCCCACGAAATAACAATTCGTTCCCACGAAATGACAATTCGTTCCCTCAATTTAACAATTCGTTCCCACGAAATAACAATTCGTTCCCACGGGAACGAATTGTTATATCGTGGGGACGAATTGTTAATTCGAGGGAACGAATTGTTAAATTGAGGGAACGAATTCTCATTTCTTTCGAACGAATTGTTATGTCGTGGGAACGAATTGTTAATTCGAGGGTACGAATTGTTATATCGTGGGAACGAATTGTTAATTTGAGGGAACAAATTGTTACATTGAGGGAACGAATTGTTATTTCGTGGGAACGAATTAATAAAAAAAAACAATGTCCCCTGCGGTGCTCTGTAGTCAGGAACGACGCTGGCAAAATGAACTCAATAATACGTGCATTTTTCTCGTGAGACACAACTTATGTGAGTGGCCGCGACAACTCGGGTGTATTCGATTTCTGATCAGTGTAACTCCTGGAGGGCGACCACGTTGGTGCAGGCGAAACATCATAGTAACAAGCATCAATTGTGATTCGCTGTCTCAATTTTGAACAGAGTTAGCCCTGATCAGATTGCACGGATGCACAGGCTTGTCTGTGGCTACGCTGGGTATAAAGTATAGCTTCTTTTTCATTGTGTGTCAGACGTTATATAATTATAAAGACGGCAACCGGGCTGGCAGATTGAGAATAATACGTATAGTTGATCGTACAGAGTGAGTCGAGTGTGGAATAGACTTGCTGTAAACCCGGAATATTCCAAGTTTGATTTCACCCAGCTGGGAACCAGAAGATGTTCTCAGCCGCCCGAACGATGGGAGAGATTGAGCAGGTGAGTGAACACGCGAATTGGACGACATCGCGATAACCATGGTAACTGTAGTCTGTATTCTGGCTGATTGTGTTTATCGTGACCTGAAAATTCGCGAATTTTAACAAATTTCGCCTTTTCGCTTTGCGATATTTCGCTATACACATACACGATGGGTACAGTATGTCTGAAATGTCAAAGCAACTACTGGAACAATTTTGATGGATGAAGTGCAGATCCACTGGGACATGACAACATATCACCTACTGATGATGGTATTGTATTGGCATTAGTCGTTCAGAAGTTATTTCGAGAAAACTTACATTTATGTAAGTTTTCTCGAAATAACTTCCGAACGACTAAATACATAAGGATGGCGATACCCGCATATGACATGATGCCCGGGTTATCAAAAAGACCCAGCAGTCGCTCCTTGTGATGTTCAATGACATGTAGGTTAAATGGGACACACATAGCAGGCACGGTTGACCTACTTTACCCATTGTGATACAGCGACAGCAAGAACGGTTCAATGCGTGCTCGGGCACGATGATTTGGGACTACACCGTGTTGAATGGCCTGACAACCGCGTGTGCCAACTTGATTATTGATTGATTTTCACAGCGTTTCATTTAGTCTTCGTCAATCGCTCCAGTGAATTATAATGCACGGTACCTGCAAGAAAATTCTAATACTTTGTATTTTTGTTGAAACTGTTTTCTTCGCAGAAAATTGTTTGTGTAATTCGTGCGGTATAACCTGCACAACCATCTTGAACCTCCGTACGATTTCCACAAAGTGCTATCGATAAAATTGACAAAACTATAAATTGGCGCGTTATAAATGGATTAACCGCATTGAAAAATATGAATTTTTTGCCGTATATTAGAACATGATAGGTCGGGAAACAAATTTAATGGCTTCGCTAGCGCGTCGCCATTAAACAGATTTTCCGACCTATTATTTTCTGATACACGTCGTAAATTTCCAAATTACAATACAGTTAACTCTATAAGTGGTAAACCCACTATTCCAATGTGGTACAGTTGACGTTATGTATGGCAAGCCAAATGCACAATAATTCCTTAATCCGAGGTTTGGAGCTCAAACCCTAGTTTAGGCTCCTCAAAACCTAGTTTGGGCTTAAACTGCCATTTGAGATCCCAAATGGTAGTTTTCTTAAACACTGGTTTGAGCAATTATTGTGCACTTGGCGGCAGAAACCACCGTTTGGACTCTCAAACTAGGGTTTCTGGTAGCTTAAACCACGGTTTGAGCTCAAACCCCAGTTTAGACTGCACAAACCCTAGTTTAGGCTCGCCAAATGCACAATAATTAACTAATCCCCAGTTTGAGAGTCTAAACCATGGTTTAGGCTCTCAAACCCCAGTTTGAGCAATTATTGTGCATTTGGCCAGAAACTGCCGTTTGAGGTCGTAATCGAATTAAAAGCCTAAACCCTAGTTTGGACCCAAACTACAGTTTAAACACGAACCCACGGTAGTGCCTACCGACCCTCCAGTGGGAAGGGTTTATCTAACAGCTGATTCAGTGTATGGAAACATTACCGTATATACCACAACTGCTGCAGCCAGCAATAGAGAATTGTTTCCAATTATGTAAATCTCAGCACTTTAGGGGAGAAAGAAGAAAACTTTTTCGCAATATTTAGTATCAAAGATATTGCCTAATTGCATGTGGCGGCTATATAGCTGTAGTTACATTTTTGAAACCCTTTCAATGCTAGAAACAAAAATTGTCGTCTGCTAGTTTTAAATGTTCTTTTAAAACATGTTCTAGAACACAGTAGAATCATTTCCATTGAAGAAAATAATACTTTGCTACCAAAAAATTTTATATAAACAATAAATAAATATACATATATGGTACATGTACGTGTCACATGCTGCTTTTTTTCAGAACATGTTTTTGCAACACAATAACATCGTCTCCATTAGAGACAATTATACTTTGCAACCAAGATGGGTTTTAGAAACTAAATATATATATATCTGATATCAGTATACAGCTGGTTTTAAATAGTATTCTCTTTTTTTCTCCCAAAAGAACACGAGTTGGCAGCAAAATAGAATCATCTCCATTGGAGACAATATAATCTATCAAAATATGTTTATGAAGTTAAATATCTAATGTCGTCTGCTGGTTTTAAATATGATTCTTTTGTTGCTTTTTTTCTGCTTTTTTTCTCTCAAAAAATGTTGGCAACACACTAGCGTCATCTCATTTGGAACAAAATTTACTTCACTACCAAACTATGTTGGTGAATCTTAATTATAAAGGAAATGTAAAATCAGCAGACAACATATTTATTTTTTATTTTATTTCCCTACTGAAGTATGTATTGGCAGCTATTAGAATGATCTCCTGAGACGATTCTAATATGCTGTCTAAGTATATTTTGGAGAAAATAAAGAACTGCACATTAAAATGTAGATGCGAAAAAGTTGTGCAACATGTACTAGTGTCTAGTATGTATGTAAAGTGTTATTTGTATTGTCTTACAGTTGCATATACACGCTCAGCAGTGGTATGTTGTTGATACAGCCACCTGACTGGGGGTCAGAGGTTACAAACAGTTTGAATTTTGAATTGTTTATATTAAATACTGCTTTTTCTAGATTTTTGTTTCTGCAAATATATTGCTCTATAAATGCACTATATGACTATCAACTTAGAATATAAATTTAATATTTTTCTAACAATTAGTTTTTTAATAATCACTGATAATACAGCTGAGAAAGACAAAAAGTCAAAAGTATTGCGGTTTTGAAATAGCTCCGCCCACACCTATTTATAGACCTGCCTGGCCTTTAAGGATAAAACTGCCAATCGTGATCACAAACGGTAGTTTTCTTAAAAAAAACACCGTTTAGACTCTCAAACTAGGGTTTCTGATAGCTTAAAACACGGTTTGAGCTCAAACCCCAGTTTGGACTGCCCAAACCCCAGTTTGGACTGCCCAAACCCTAGTTTAGGCTCGCCAAATGCAGAATAATTCACTAAACCCCAGTTTGAGAGTCTAAGCCATGGTTTACGCTCTCAAACCCCAGTTTAAGCAATTATTGTGCATTTGGCCAGAAACTGCCGTTTGAGGTCGTAATCGAATTAAAAGCCTAAACCCTAGTTTGGACCCAAACCACAGTTTAAGAAAAAAACTGACAATCGTGATCCCAAACGGTAGTTTTCTTAAACCCTGGTTTGAGCAAGTATTGTGCACTTGGCGGCAGAAACCACCGTTTAGACTCTCAAACCAGGGTTTCTGATAGCTTAAACCACGGTTTGAGCTTAAACCAGGGTTTAGGCTCAATGTATGGTTTTCATTGGACGAACATTTTCTCAATGTCTAGTTTTGATTGGCTGACAGAAATTCCTTCCCGCTGGAAGCGTAGTTATCATATCATTGGTCGGATTATTTGGAAAGTCGGGTTTTCATTAGCTGACGTATTTTCGCGCGTCTGCAACAACAAATGAATGCTGAAATGGTGACACAAATTAACAAAGGATATTTTAATAATTGCAAAAATAATGTTGTCTTATCATAAGACGAATATGAACATGTTTTCTTACTCACTTGCCTGTCATAATCAGCATATTTTCCCAATTTATGAACAGTAGCTGCATACTATAGGTGCGAAACTGTGACGTCAGTTAAGAGTGACCTTAGAACATATGTTTCCAGTGTATACCCTACTCATATATTATTGTACTTTTACATTCTGCAGATTGTTACTAATAAACATTGCTGTATTGACTCAACGACCACCAGCGTATGGCCTGATCAGACAGCTGGGAAGCGCAGTGTGATATTGAGATATACTGGTGGGCTATATCGTAAGGTACTTGCTGTATAATCATCAATTGTCAATAAACATCCGGGTATCACATCTTGGTGCAAACAATGGATTAAAATGTCATAAACGCAGTAATTATCAATCCACGCTGATCAGAATATCGACAATCGGTAGATCAGTATAGTCCCTGATCAACTTGCATATATGCACAGGCTGCTGAGAATATCACCAAATTGTAGACCAGTGTAGTGCCTGATCAGCATGCTCATCAACTTGGGACGACCACACAATTGCTAATACGTACAACAGTTTAGTCGCTGAGAAGCCGGAATATCTAGCTAGGTTGATCAGACTATCCGTAATCTGTACACCGGTGTAGTCCCTGATCAGGCGGCATATCTAGCTAGGTTGACCAGTCTATCCGTAATCTGTACACCGGTGTAGTCCCTGAGCAGCCGGCATATCTAGCTAGGTTGTTCAGACTGTCGGTAATCTGTACACAAGTGTAGTCCCTGATCAGGCGGCATATCTAGCTAGGTTGTTCAGACTGTCGGTAATCTGTACACCAGTGCAGTCCCTGAGCAGCCGGCATATCTAGCTAGGTTGATCAGACTATCCGTAATCTGTACACTGGTGTAGTCCCTGAGCAGCCGGCATATTTAGCTAGGTTGTTCAGACTGTCGTTAATCTGTACACCAGTGTAGTCCCTGAGCAGCCGGCATATCTAGCTAGGTTGTTCAGACTGTCGGTAATCTGTACACCAGTGTAGTCCCTGATCAGGCGGCATATCTAGCTAGGTTGTTCAGACTGTCGGTAATCTGTACACCAGTGTAGTCCCTGATCAGGCGGCATATATAGCTAGGTTGACCAGACCATCCGTAATATTGTCGGTAATCTGTACACCGGTGTAGTCCCTGAGCAGCCGGCATATATAGCTAAGTTGACCAGACCATCGGTAATCTGTACACCGGTGTATTCCCTGAGCAGCCGGCATATCTAACTAAGTTGTTCAGACTGTCGGTAATCTGTACACCGGTGTAGTCCCTGAGCAGCCGACATATCTAGCTAAGTTGTTCAGACTGTCGGTAATCTGTACACCAGTGTAGTGTATCTAGCTAGGTTGATCAGACTATCGGTAATCTGTACACCGGAGCAGCCGGCATATCTAGCTAGGTTGACCAGACTATCGGTAATCTGTACACCGTGTCCAGTTGGGTTGATCAGACTATCAGTAATCTGTACACCAGTGAAGTCCCTGAGCAGCCGGCATATCTAGCTAGGTCGATCAGACTATCGGCAATCTGTACACTGGTGTAGTCCCTGAGCAGCCGGCATATCTAGCTAGGTTGATCAGACTATCGGCAATCTATACACTGGTGTAGTCCCTGGTCATGCTGCATATTTAGCACAGGCGATCAGGCTTCCGACACTATGCATATCAGTAGTATACCAATGTAGTCCCTGATCAGGCGGCATATGTTAGCTATGTACATCAGTGTAGTCCCTGATAATGCGGCATATCTAGCAAAGTTGATCAGGTTACCGACACTATGTATCCCTGATCACTAATAGTACCTGATCACTAATAGTCCCCGATCACTAGTAGTCCCTAATTACGAGTAGTCCCTGATCACTAGTAGTCCCTGATCACTAATATATCACTAATAGTCCCTGATCACTAGTAGTCCCTAATCACAAGTAGTCCCTGATCACTAGTAGTCCCTGATCACTCACTAGTAGAGTCCCTGATCACTAGTAGCCCCTGATCAGCTCAGTCTTTTTAGACTACCGGCACTATGTACATCAGTGTACTCCCTAATCAGTCTGGATATAATTATTTTTTATGGCGGTATTTTGGAACAATTATGCTCGGTTTGTAATTTGAGTTTTCAACAAGCTGAATAAGATAATTCAATTATTATGCTCTGTCGATATGCTATGAGACTTCACAAGTTACATTTTTTGGCGGTCAGCAAAATATGTTTTTGTGTAAATTCTGCAGTAATTTCCAATATAATTGAAACAGATGCTTAATTACTCTGTAACAAACCAGAAGAAGATCATTAAAATTATGCTCGGTTTGTAAGATCTGAGACTTCACAAATAAAAGAGTTGTCGGCTGGCATAGTAAATAATAAAAAAAATTTGAACGCGATATTTTGCAAAAATTATGCTTGGTTTGTAACTGAAGATTTGAGACTTACGATAGAGCCGTATGCTTGAGAAAGAAAATAATATTTTAAACCGAACAGGCTAGTAATTATTTGTGCCATTAGGCCTACGTCTTAATGTCTTTGTATTTTACCGACTACTTATTATGTTTACATAGTACAAACATTCTATTTTCCAAATACTCCCATATATAACCCGGCTATGTGATTTTCACATTGTAAAAATAGTGATTTATTTACGCCAGCAAATATCTGCTAAAACCACACTGAACTTCAGCCTGGTCGATGATTTCCCATCCAAATTATTTAATATAGACGTGTAAGACAACACACAGACAACAAATTATCATGTTAATTGCGCATCTGTATGAGATTATGACACTACGTAAAATCATATAAAGTCAGCTCATTTGTTTAGAATTTACACAGGCTTGAACCCATTATCCGACTGTACCAGTGGTCGGCAGCAAGTTTTCCATAATGCTATGATGCGGTAAAATTACTATATGCATGAAACGCATCGAATAGTGCATAAAGATAATTGTAAATTATAATTGTATTATCCTCCCAATTCTCTGTATCTGGTGAGTTAGACTTTATATTTTATTTATTCTATTTTTCCACTTTTCACATGTTGAATTGTAACCGGGGTTTAGTTAGTTAAACAAAACCTTTTTCAGGTTTTCTGTTTCTTTATTCGATTTATTAAACTAAATAAAACCTGTAATAATATATACATAACATCTAAAACAATTTATGATTACAGAAACACAATATCACATATATTTCAAATTTGATATTTACAAATATTTTTTAAAATAAATACAAAAGAAACACTCATTATCAGAGTCAGTTATTCTGTATCCAATCAGTGATTGTAAAGCTTAAAATGCATAAATTGGACAGTAATCCATCAATAAGGAACTAATTTGTTAGTAGCAGGAGAGATTTCACAATCTTCTCCTGGGACTTTTCAAATACAATTGCCAAGTTGATATATTTTAGGCGGGTAGTGCGTATAATTATTTCTCTCAGTATGGATTTCACTGAGTCACACATATGACCTGACATTCACTCACTATCACTCACCCCATATACTACTTACACAACAGTAATTAAACACGATAGACTGGACACATCGGTAACTGTCAAAGAACAGGAAGGAGCAGCTACTGTACATATACAGATAAGAGCGCAAAATACAATATAGGACATTCTACTGATAAGGACATATATCTTAATAAAGACTGAGCTACATATGAATTATAATAATGCGTTATGGAGTTGCCGTGGGCATTTCGTACAAACGTTCGAAGTGACAAGCTGCAGTTCTGCATGAAAGTTTTGCTTCGGACGTTTGTAAGATGTGCCGCACAGGAACTACTTAAACGCATAGAAATGATTAATATCTACCGCCATTTGCTGTTTATACACTTGGTTCCCGACAGTGTCTATCATTAGTACTCTTATTTTTGGGAATATCTTTAATGACGCTGTCCGTACAATCAAAACAAAAATTGCAATTTCCACTACTCATATGTTTTAACGTCCATTTAATGGGTCACACAAACATGCATGTGACTAATGCATATAAGGTCGCATTGTTTCTAGGTATGTTACATTGAATCATCTTCCGTCAGACTAGGTCACGACAATGGCAGATCCACATCAGCCGATCTGGGTCTACATTGTTCAGCAGTCATCGGGAACATAATTTGGTAATACATGTCAACCAACATACGGCTGGAAACAGACGTAGCTCAGCTCTGCCCTTACAATTTCGATGTAACGTCACATGAAGCTGAGAATCGTCTATCTGAATCGTTAGGTTGATAATCGCAGCAGAACAGGTAAAGTGGACGACAAATGCAGCATGTGCAATATATACATGACAGATCAGTATGCAAGGTATACTAACTACTGTAAGCTGTACGGTCCCAAATGTTGGGATCAACTTAAATAAGCTGAAAATAGAGTCAAACTAGAGGTCGATGGGACATCGCATATACCCATATGCCTGTATTTTTAACAACATGAACCACCATTATAAATAGCCTTATACACATAATTTCGCACTGTGTATAACTGTTACATGGCAAACCACACAACAAATACAATATATACCCACTACTGTACTCAATTAGTATCTATCAAATCCAATGACATGTAAGCAGTTACCTGAGTGTATTGTCTCTGGTGTCTACTCACCTACTATGCGAGTAAATATGGCTTTACCTATGGGTAACGTGTACACTAACAATAGGCTGTGCATCAGATTGAAAAGCTTAAATATCAACATTTATTTTCAGATTGATGGGACAAATGCTCAGATATCTCGTCTTTTGTATAGTCTGCTGGCATAATGTGTATATCACGCCATTGTCATATCTGTCTATGATGTATTGCACCAAATTTTATTTGGTTTACTGTCATAGTATTTGCTGTATATGTCAAACGCACGAAGTGGTGAAACTGTACGATGGCGTGTACATACAAAGTTGGCGGAGATGGCAACTCAATGTACCATATAGTATACAGTAACAAGATCATATATCACATCACTCTTATGAAGCAATTATAAGTGAAGCCAAGTGCATTTATCTATGACCTACTACCTTAAAGGCAAATACCCACACAAACTATTATTTATAGGAATTAAATAAGTGTATAATTGTGTCACTATTCCACCAGTTCTAAAACTTCTGAGTGCCCGCTATACATATATAATCATTTAATAATGTCTATATTACTGATAGTGACGCGCGGTGGTAATAAGCTATTTTCATATGCAAATGAGGCATGTTATTTTTAAATTATTTATACTAATTAATTGCGTCACCTGAACAAAAATAATATTTTCGATAGATTATAAAGTATGATCATTGCACATAAAAAATAAATACAGAGAATAAATAGCAATGTCCGTTAACATGTTAAACAAACACTGTTATCGCCCCTGATATCATTGTGGAAATTTACGTCTGATATAAATGTATGATAATGCCAATCAATACGTGGGTGAATGAATATGTCTCAGATGATGTCTCTGATATAAATGACATGTTGTGCTTAGTGGGTGGGAATGTACCTTTAAATTTCAGAAAGTGTGACAAGAATTAAATTTTCGAAATCCAGATTGGGTTTCATGTAACAGTTTATACTTGTTTACATACTCCTTTAGGTGTTTGTTAGAATGCTTTTCAAATAGTCACGGTCATGAACAAAATAACACAGAAGTGCAGTGTGTCTTATTTTGATGTTAATTTCAACTAAAAATAGTACACGATCAGATATGTTTCTATCCGGACCCGGATCCTGTAATACTAGACGATATTATTCATACAAAAATAGAATTGGAAACGTGTATTGATTTTGTCTCGCCCACCAGGGGCCCGTTTCACTAAACTTCTTACGATAAGAAATTATCGTACGAACTTCTTAGGCGCATTTTACCGTTTCACTAACGTCAATTTCGTGCGAACTTTCTTGCGAAGTTCGTAACTTTCCTCGTAAGTCTGCGATAGGTATTGGGCTGTCGTACGAAGATTTTTTAGCGCAAGTGTCACGGCCGCCATACATGTATTTCATGAATAACATCGCCATAAAATCGGCCGTGCATATTTCGCCCTGTAGGTTTCGCCCTATACTTCCGTCTGTCTGTCTGTCCGTTTATTTGTGGCATTACTTAGTAATACATTACCCTCACTACTGATCGTACGTCTGTTCGTCTGTTTATTTTGTTTTTAAGTGTTGGTCTGTCCATCTGTCTGTTCGTGTGTTTATTTTTTGGAAGTTTTTGTAAGTTTCTCAAATCACTTATATGGGCCCTAATGCGTAGACAGACCGGATTATCTAGCTTTAGCTGCTTATCAGTTAGCCAGCAAATGCAACCCAGATATAACGTGGCTTATAGAGTAGTGACTCACTATACGTGTAGCTGTTGATCAGTTAGTGCAGCAAATGCAGCCTGATATAACGTGGCTTATATAATAGTGACTCGCTATACTTGTACCTGCTGATCAGTTAGCCAGCAAATGCAGCCTTATATAACGTGGCTTATGGAGTAGTTACTCACTATAATTTTACCTTCAGATCAGTTAGCCAGCAAATGCAGCCTGATATAATGTGTTTTAAGGAGGAGTGATTCACTATAATTGTAGTGTGGTGTAGGGGTGAAATGGATGAAAACACGAATAAAATATTTTCAAAAGTAATATGTATGTAATGTGTTGTCATATCATTTTTTTTGTTACTGTATACTATATGGTACATCGAGTTGCCATCTCCGCCATCTTTGTATGTACAGCCATCTTACAATTTCATCACTTCGACCGTTTGACACATACAGCAAATAATATGACAGAGAAAGTATTACAATGTGGTGCAATACATTATAGACAGATATGACAACATCGTGCTATAAATATTATGCCAGAAAGCTATACAACAGGTTAAGGTCATATAAGGCCTGGCCAACTGGTTCGATCCCGTATTCAACCTGCTGCATTTCGGGGGGGGGGGGGGGGGGGGGTCCCTCCCAAAATCAGAACGGAATATTTACATCGAAACAAATATATATTCAGCCCTGAAATTAGAACCCGATCTGGTTCCAGGTCCATACCAAATCAAAGCCACTTGGCCCCTTCCCCTAAATTTATTAGGAAATCAGACTTTGTATATAAGTGTGATGAAAACAAACCAATAGGACGTTGCACAAACTTGTATTTATGGGTATGTCAAATTATTTGTGGTATATGTAAAACGCCACAAGATGTATTGCATATACTAAGATGGCCAATACGACAACTCCTTGCCCCGTATAGTATACAGTACAAACTAAAGCAAATAAAAATCACATTTGAGATCATCAAAGACTCAAGCACTTGAAACTTTGCAGACATTGGTTACCCTGCGCTGCCTAGCGAAGGGTGAGTTCTACTCCGAGGCTGGCGACATCCACGGTGTCTCTAGGAGTTCGGTTTCTCGGTGTATTAATGATGTTGTCTCAGCCATCAATAATCGACTGGACAACATCAGTTTTCCAACCGAGGAATAAGACCTGGCCAACTGTAAAAAAAGCCTTTTATTGTGTGGCCAGGATTCCGAACACCCTGGGCGCCGTGGATGGGACACTCAGTGTCAGTCAAACTCACTTTCCTGGTTTTCAACTTGCTGGACTAAGGCAGTTGATTTAACAGCTGTCCTCTGGTTGTCAAAGTCGTACCGGATGTTTACATTCAAAGGGCTTGATGGATTTCCAATACTGAAGAATTCTTAAGAAGTTCGTAACTTAAGAAATTTCGTACGCACATGTTAGTGAAACGCACGTAAGAAGTTCGCAAGAAGTTCGTACGAAAAGTATCGTAGACGTAAGAAAGTTCGTAGCGTAAGAAGTTTAGTGAAACGGGCCCCAGGTGCCCTGAGACAAGAATATCCGTATCACGCGGGGGTTGAATGGTGATGACATTAATTTAATAATAATTTGTAAATGATCCACTGAACTGGCATTAGCATCCAATTCGTGGGTGAAAACCCATTTGTTGACATGATGGCGAGCACGTTGGGTGTATCAAAAGTCGTACAAATTCAGCGAATTAAAAGTTGAATATTATTCTGGGTCAGATAAATATTTTGAAATTCGCAAATATGTTCTATATAGGGGTGGAGAAAAAGTATCCATCGTATGCACTGGTGTGGGAGAAGGATATTCCACCATCGCGATAATATGCCGTCAGAAATTCGGCAAAGCCTCGTTTCTGGCGACATATTCTTAAACTCGGGTGGAATATCTTTGCCACACACCAGTGCATATGATGGATACTCTTAATATAATCTCACTGTTCCTGAGAGAAACCCAATTCCCGGTCACGTAGATATTACTGATGAGTTTGCATTTAGGGGTACCGTGGCATCATTCCAGCATACATATCGACTTATGTGCTTATATGTAGGACATTCCAACATATATAAATTAGTATGCCCCCTGTGCGATAGCAAGGTGGGCATATTGAGTTTCTCTTGAGGTTCCGTACGTCATTCCTTCCTTCCGTCCGTCCGTCCGTCCATCCATCCTTCCATGTACGTTTACGTCTAAACGTAATTCCAACATTTAAAATAATCAATATTACGATAAGGGATTGCTTCAATACTTGGACACTTGTCATACACTCGCGCCACCATTAACACGACCTTCACAATTGTCACCTTCCAAATATCGCTGAAACACTTAGCCATTTTGTTACGTCGAAACGTTTGTAAGAGTTTCTCCAACATGTAATATCGTCAATAATACGTGAAGGATTGCTTTAATATTTGAACAGTTCATTCACCTGAATATGTGTGATACAATCACACCACCAACGACATGACCGTTGCGACCTTCAAAATGGTGCTGAAACAATTAGCTATTTTCTTCCGTCAAATTCATGTTTGACACACAATCGACGTGTGGGTTTGAATCCAAATGAAACCTATACATTTTATTTCCTAAAAGTTTCACTTTCCAAACACAACATTGCCGTATGTAAAGTTTAACGGTATCATCGAATAACACTGAAACAAATATGATTGCCACATTTGTCATTCGAAAATAAACTTTACTTGAAGATGAACTGGTTTACTCGGTTAACCAACTATATACCTGGTCATTGTTTGATTCAAATATAATTGCTTCGTAAATTTAATGGGACATAATTATGTATAACATATTATGTGAACGCTGCCTCTTTTCTGTATCCTATACGACACCTAGGGTGGACAAGTCGGCCATCTTTGTGTGTTCCACCCATCAGGCAGTTTCAGCAGTTCCTCCGTTTGACAATGAACTCAACATGTGAAGTTGAATCTTTACACTGGTGTAGTCCCTGAGCAGCCGGCATATATAGCTAGGTTGACCAGACTATCGATAATCTGTAAACCGGTGTATTCCCTCAGCAGCAGGAATATCTAGCTAAGTTGTTCAGACTGCCGGTAATCTGTACACCAGTATAGTCCATGAGCACCCGGCATATCTAGTTGGGTTGAGCAGACTATATCAGACTATCAGTAATCTGTACACCGGTGTAGTTCCTGAGCAGCCGGCATATTTACCTAGGTTGATCAGACTATCGGTAATCCGTACACCGGTGTAGTCCCTGATCAGGCGCCATATCTAACTAGGTTGAGCAGGCGACCGACACGATATATTAGCCAATATATGAATATTTGTTGTATATTATGATTTTTTTCAATTTTAGTAAAATAATATCATCAATAATAATAAACAGCAAACAAATGTTTTATTCATTGTTGATGAAGGGGGTTTTGTCCACCCTGTAAAAATCATGAAGGGGGTTTTTGTCCATGTTGTCATTTTCACACGAAGGGGGTTATGTCCAAAGGGGTTTTGTCCTACATTCATATAGTATACGAGCGTAGTCCCTGATCAGGCGGCATATCTTAGCTAGGTTGATCAGGCTACCGACACTATGTATATCAGTGTAGTCCCTGATCAGGCGGCATCTATTAGGTTGATCAGCTATCGACACTATGACTCAGTAGTCCCTGATCAGGCGGCATACCTAGCTATGTTGATCAGACTACCGACACTATGTATGCCAACGTAGTCCCTGATCAGCCTCCATATCTAACTAGGTTGACCAGACAACCGACACCATGTACTGCAGCACATGCAATAGTAGTCCCTGATAATCTTGCATTTTTGCCAAGGCTGATTAGACTATCGGCAATATGTACATCAGTGTAGTCCCTAATCAGTCTGGATACAGTGGGGATTCTACTTATAAGAGTACATTAAATATTTTTTGACTGACATAAATAATTAATTTGTATGGCAATATTTTGCAAAAAATATTCTCGGTTTGTAGTTAGAGTTTTCAACAAGCTGAATAAGATAATTCAATTATTATGCTCTGTCGATATGCTATGAGACTTCACAAGTTACATTTTTTGGCGATGAGCAAACATTTTTTTTTAAATATATGTTTTGTTTATTCAGATAAAGATTAACGCTTTAAGCCATATGGCCCCTGAAGCAATACACATGTAACAACATACAATTATGGGTGACAAAGACAACAGCCGGTGCATAAACCGTAACTTTAAGAATGCAGCTACTATGTATTGTATTTGATGCAGCTATGCCACCGTCGGCCATTGGCCATATCACATGGAGAATATCCTGCGGTGGAATAGCATGCCCAATAAGCACATACAAAATGTTTTGGTTAATCTATAAACATACATTAAGTTATGGCGTTGCAGCATTAGTCTATAGGGTAGTGCATTACACATGTACTACAAAACTGAACACGTAAGATATGCAGCTATGCCACCGTCGGCCATTGGCCATATCACATGGAGAATATCCTGCGGTGGAATAGCATGCCCAATAAGCACATACAAAATGTTTTGGTTAATCTATAAACATACATTAAGTTATGGCGTTGCAGCATTAGTCTATAGGGTAGTGCATTACACATGTACTACAAAACTGAACACGTAAGATATCATGCAATAATGTCAAGTTAATATTTGCAAATATATATGCATGCTGTATTTCTTTATGTATGTATTGGGAGAAGGTGACCTCATTGATGTATATATAAATGTTCATATTTCTGATTTGAAACGCTTGGTATATGTATTGGCCCAACTTTCTTACAGTTTGTGAATGTTCCGATTTAATTCAACTCTATGAATTTAACCATACTTGGCCTGTTCCAATAATACCGGTTTATATATGTTTTCCTGAGATCCATATACATTGTGCATTCTAAAATAAAATGGTATTCGTCTTCCAAATGTCCACACAATGTACATTTCCGGTTTTCAATTGGAGTTCTGTTCCATCTGCCTGTTTCTACTTCTAGGCGATGGGACGAAACTTTTAGTCTAGCAAATGCGTACCTAAATTTCGTGAGTGTGATGTCCTTTAAGTAATATTGCATTTTTGAAGTCGCATACATTTCTATAAAATAATGCTCTGCTAGATCCGTTAATTCTGGCTTGCAAATCCTGCATAAAGTTATCGGTCAATCTTTGTTTGAAAACTATCAGAAACTCTTCAATATTTCCGACCCCTTGATTCAACCAAACATCAAGAAATCCGTGGGTCGATAACACTTTTTTGACTAGTGACGCCCAATTTGTTTTACTTGGTGTGCTTTGCATGTCTGCTAACATCATGTTGTATATATGTTTCATGTATTTGTGATCATCTGACGCAGATATTTTGAACCAGAATTTAATTATATTTAGATAGCGTCGATGAACAAGTGGGGTACGACCAAGTTCTCCATAGATAAAATCATTTTGCGTATTTCTCTTAACACCTATTAAACTTTTGCAAAATTGCAAATGAACTTTTTATATTTGATTTCCCTGCACAAATCCCTATATTTCAGCACCGTAGTTGAGAATCGGTTGTACTAGTTTATCAAATAATTGTAATCTATGTGTGGGTGTTATGTCTATAAATTTATACAGGTATTTGTTAAGCTTGAAAATAGCTTTTTGTGCTTGACCTGATAATAAAGATTGTGTTTCCATGAAAGAACCATCCGTTGTAAATACTATGCTTAGATACGTGAATTTACTTACTATTTCGATAATATAATTGCCATAATAGAATTCTATGTTTCTTGGCAATCTACCTCCTTTTCGAAATACAAGTATTTTTGTTTTTCCCGTATTGACAGTTAATTTCCATTTCTCACAATATTCTGAAAGTAGATTAAGTCCTGTTTGCATCCCATGTTCCGATTCTGAAAAAATAACAATGTCATCGGCATATAGTAAAATAAATAATTTTATCAATCCGATATCAATTCCTTCAATACCCTTAGTTTCGAATTCAGCCTCAAGGTCATTTACAAACATGCTAAACAGGAATGGAGATAGGCAGTCACCCTGACGTACGCAAAATAAATTCAGCAGTAATTTCCAATATAAATTAAATAGATGCTTAATTACTCTCTGCAACAAACCAGAAGAAGATCATTAAAATTATACTCGGTTTGTAAGATCTGAGACTTACAAATAGAATATATTGTCTGCTGACATAAATAATTAATTTTTATGAATGCGATATTTTGCAAAAATTATGCTTGGTTTGTAAGATTTGATGCTCTTCACAATTGAAATAGTTATCGGCCGGCATAGTAAATAATTCATTTTTATGAATATTTAGCCAATAGAAATTAAATTGATGCATAACTAGTGTCTTTGACTAATGAAATTCAGTTGTTGTCTAATTAATTTAAACAGTTGTTTAATTAGAGCTTTAGACAAGTTGAATAAGATAATTCAATCTTCTGGAAATATAATAGTTATTATGCTCGGTCGATATACTATGATACTTCACAAGTTATATTTTTTTGTGGTCAGAAAAAATAATTATTTTTCATGTAAATTCAGCAGTTTGCCAATATAAATTAAAAAAAATGCTTAATTACTCTCTGCAACAAACCACTGAGAAGAAGATCATTAATTGTTTCGCAATAATTATGCTTGGTTTGTAAGATTTGAGACTTCACAAATGAAATATTTAGTCTGCCGGCATACATTGTTAATATTTCAGTTATTAATGCGATAATTTTTAAAAATAATATGCTCGTTTTTTAAGATTTGAGAGTTCACAAATTAATATTTTGTCGGCGGACATAAATCATGAATTTTTATGCATGCGATATTTTGCAAAAATTATGGTCGGTTTGTAAGATTTGAGACTTCACAAATGAAATATTTTGACGGCTGGCATGAATAATTAATTTCTATGAACATGACGAATATATTTTGCAAGACTTATGCTCGGTTTGTAAGATTTGAGACTTCAAGTAGTATATAAGAGTCACAATG